>JAHBMJ010000299.1:32500-40994 GCA_018398765.1 Chromera velia | reverse complement strand
GGGGGGGGGGGCAGAGAGAGAGAGAGAGAGAAAGAGTCAATTTTCTGCTTTTCCCTCAATCTACTGGCCTGGCTTACCGAGTCTGTCTGTCTGTCTGTGTGCGTGTGTGTGTTGTGCAGGTCGACAAGGTGACGGGACTGATCCAACACATCGACTGCTTCGAGGAGGAACCTCTTCCTTGCCACTCTGTCAGTCAGTCAGCCAGCAAGTCTGTTTGTCTGTCTGCATGCCTGCCTAACGGTCTGTCTATCTGTCTGGAGGCTTTTTTGGTACCATCTTACTGGGAGAAGAATGAGCGGTGACGAATCAGAAGGCTCACTCGGGGAGGCACAAAGTTGTGCCAAGCTGGACTGACTGTCTGAATTCAGGCATGCAGATTTGAATTTTTTTCCCATCGTGCAAATTGGATTCATCCAGTCGGTCAGAGTCGGTCCGTCATTCAGTCAGTCCGTCAGTCTGTCAGTCTGTCAATCAGCTACGCAGGTAGGCAATCATTCCACTGATCCGGTCTGTCTCTAACATTGAAGCCCCCCCTCTCACCTGGAAGGGCAATGAGTGAGTCTTTCGCCCATTTGAACTTTCTGTCGATCATATCAAATCTCTTCTGTCTGTGAGAGGCTTGCAGATGACCACAATTTTGTGCGCGCTTGCTTGTGACTGTGGGGACGACAGCGGACAGATGCGAAGCAGGTGAGCCTGCATGTGCCCTTTTTTGTCTCCGTAGTTTGGTTCGGCCCTTCGCTTGCATTACATGACGCCACATTTTATTCGGTCCTTGCACCCTTACAGCCTAATTCTTCTCGAGCCACTCTCTGCCTTAATGTTCGACCCTCCACACACATCTGTTTTCGCTGTTTCATATCAGTCTTTTGACGACCATCCTTTCTTCCTTTGCCGTCATTTGTTTCATGAGTACGTGCAGGTGTGAGGGTTTCAGTAAGGACTGGAACTGGAAGAAGTGGAAGAAGAAGACCAAGGAAGCAGGCCCCTCGTCGGTGTGTCTGAAGCCGGTCTCGCACTCCAAGGCTCCAGTCAGAGACAGAAAGGAATCGGATGGCCCCAAAAATCCGCTGATGGACGCCCATCTCTCCGGTACTCAAATGTACAAGAGAACCGCGGCAGAGCCCGCACTGCAGACAGCCAGAAACAGGCCTAGTTCTCTCATGCCAGCGGGAAAGGGCTCCGAGGTCAAGGGTGGAGTCGATTTGGAGTCCGATGAAGACCAAAGGTTTGCACGGAGCACAGGAGAGCTCCCAAACAAGTTTTTCGTTCTGAATGAGAAAGGCCGGATGCCTAGTCAGTATGATGACTCTCCCGATTCAACTGAAGGTGGTATGGAGGACATTGACGATGTCAGACCGAGTTCAGCTCCTGTAAAAGAGTTGGATGGGGATTTTAAATGAACATGAAGACTCACAGTGACAGCGATGTTTGACCGTATTTGGCCAGTCAGAGAACGTATTCGGATCTGTTTACAGAAATTGCAGTGGAGTAGAACTGCTTGTATCATCATCATCATCATCACTGGCAGGCATCATACGTCATCGTCATCAGCCTATAAATAGGCGTCTAGCGTTAGGCGGCAACGCACAAGGCAGTTTGGTCATTTTAACAGCAATTCCAAGTCACATTTTAAATCTTTTGACGCAGGATGCATATTTTCAAATTCTTCAACCTCGGGCGCATCATGCTCGCACATGAGTGACGCTAGCTCATTTTAAATTGTTTTCTAGCCATGTTAAGCCACTTTACTGGTATGGCGCCAACCCGGCCCTTCAACTTGCAGCTTATAATAGAATATTGTATTGTTCCCCTCAGCATTGATACTTGTATCGGTTTCAATCTATAGGTTTCACGCGGTCCTAAATATATACACACACACATATATATCTATATAGCTATTATATATATATCCATAGTTTTGAAGAATTATTATATCTTAATACAATTTACTACGGACTTAAAAAAAAATGTTTGACCATTGTGTTTTAATTATCAAATATTGAAAGTTGTTTTTTTAAAAAGTGAAAATATATACATATTTCTCTAGATATCTCTAAAATTGTAGTTTAATTTCTACATTTGTGTACGTCAAAAAAATATTTTATGGTACTTTCAATTTTTCTTTTGAATGAATTACAGTACAGTGAAGTATAGTGCTAGCTAGAAGCACTGCAAAACAATAGTTATAATTTATAACTTTGAGAGAATGATATATGCATATTTTATAGCAATTGCCGCTTAACTTCAATGCAATGAAAAGTTTCTGAATTGAAGCTTTGAAATTTTTTTGTGAAGGTTTTCAATTCTTTGTCAGATACCTGGTCACCATGCAGCCTTTTTTCTTCTACGTATCAGCTCGTTCTTCTTAAGTGAAGGAAAAAATATATAAAAAACAGTTGAAAGGGAAGTGTAGACTACATGATGAGCGAATATGCATCGGCGAGAGGGAGATGAGAGTCTGCTACGGCCAGCTGTACAATTAAATGCAGTATAGGAGGGTCTGGGAGTGCAGCCCAGTGCAAGTGCATGCACACACGCGGGGTCGAGAGTGCAAAAAGCAGGGGGGCTCAGTTGCTGTGCAAGAGTAGGAAAATTGAATGTTGGTTTCTTTCTCGAAAGAAATAAGGATCGCTGTCTGCTTCTCCTTGTGTTTGAATCAGAGAAGGTCGTTCAGCGCCTCTTCTTTCTGCGAGCACAGCGAAAAGCAAAACAAGGGCAGCAGACGGGAGGACAAGCCTTTCGCCACCGCCTCGTACATCCGCGCAGGCAGTCAATACCGAGAAAGCAAAGCAGGTGGATGCCGAAAACACACTGGAGCAGGGGAAGCGGAGAGAGATGGATGTCATCCAAGAGCCAAGGAACCCAGCGGGTCCTCTGCATCGACAGCACAACCAATAAAGTCCATCGACTATAGCCACTGAGAATAGACAGCATTTGAAAAGACTCGGAATCAACGGAAGGACACTGTCACTCTGGCTCATGTCAAAAATCCCAGTTAACTACAAATCTGTCGCGTTGAACTTCTCGATCATGAAGGTCTCCAAAGACACGCTGTCCTCCCAGTGAGACGAAAACACCCACATTAGTCCACATGGAGCCACACATGTACACACACTCACCAGTCGAACTTTCTCTTTTGGAAGATGGCGGCGCATGACTCTCCAGACACGGGTGTAGCGGAGAAGCCCATTGAAAGGAATGGTCACCTGCGTGACGCTCTCAATGTTCGACAGAGCAACAGCCAGGTCCTCAAAGGAACACGAAGCTCTCATTTCGGCGCTCCCTCCAGAATAGACGCACCCGGATTCGGCCCGGAAACGCGCAAGCCTGTGCCCAGAAAGGTCCACATGCCAGAGTCTGTCCCCCCTCTCTTGTGCAAGAAACTCTAAGAAGGACAGAAGGGCCTTTGCAACCTCGACTGGATTTTTGGCTTCTTCTGCATCAGGCTGCCAACACAATCCATTCAAACGAGAGACGAAGTTTGTACACGCATATATGCCACGGTATGTACACAGCGGTGAGTTGGGCGCTTCCCTTGACATTGATAATAAGTAACAGAGTGAAGATCGACCAACCTCTGCCGGAGAAAGGATCTGCTTCTTCTCAGACCAAAAGAATCCGCTGTGGGGTCTTGAGGTTGAGATCTCCTCAAGCTGCATTCGGGAATGCATGCATAGAAGACGCAAACTATTCACCAATACGTATGGAGGCTTACATCAAACATGCAACATTCAATCTGTTTATGCACCAGCATACGTAGTCACTCAATTTTGTCATTGACACGCTGACTTCCACTCAGCGTTTGAAACCGATGACAGTTCTTTTTGAATGCGAAGTAGGAGACATCAACCGATTCAAAGACAGACTACCAGCACTTGTTCTTTCTCGTTTGTCCTATCCTGCCCTTTTCGCTTTTCATGCTTTCAATTTTCTGTTAGAGTTTTGCTGCCGTTCTCGCTGCTGTGATTTGTCGGGCACGCGACATTTTCAAAGAGACGTACCTCGGAAGTCTTCAGCCGTGCGAACTGCTCGAAAAGTCGGCAACAGACACTTGCATCCGATCCATTTGTGAACTGCACTCTAGCCTCTCCGCTTTCGTCTTCTTCTGTCAGGAGGCTCTGAAAGTAGTCAGGAGAGACCAGAACAGCCAGTGGCTGGAGCTCCTGCCGCGTCCTGAGCGTTTGTACGCCGATGTCGTGCACAACACTTCGTGGCCCGCCTTTCATTGCGGACACGGCACTCTCGAATACGCACCTGCAAAAAGGACATGGACGTGTGGAGTTCTACCGAAGGGGTTCCAAAGGAAAGATGCGGAGGGCTGCTTTCGATTCAAAGCACAGCTTCGGCAAGCAATTTTGGCCCCTCAGACAAGACACAGATGTGAAGATGCGCTGACCGTGACTGAAGACGTGTCGTGCGATATCAGCATTGTTCAAAGGTTCACAGGTGTGTAGATGTTCATGGAAAATACAAAGTGTATTTGAATGGGCGCCCTCCATGGACCACCGGCATGCAACTTTGATTCAACACAAAACAATTCGGACATACCACCCCTTTTGGTAGTATTTTCTCCCGTTTTTCTTTTCTCCTGTGGCATCTTCCAGCTCATCGGCATAGAAGTCGGGTCCCGTCGTACACCTCTATGTGGTCACGGCCCTGCAGAATCAAATCATTGCAGGGGTCGCGCACGGTTGAATTCAGGGAATCGGAAGTTTCTTCGACGATTGAACAGCTTACAAGGCGCAGGCTTCCACTGTGTCCTTGATAGGCTGCAAAGGAAAACCACTGAGAGGAACTGAGAACAACAAACTGAGACCGACCCTCTGCGTTCAAAGGCAGGTTCACGTAAAAAAAAAAAGGCAGCCAACTTGCCTGTTTCCATATATCAACTGCATGTTGGAGAGTGCTTTCTTAAACAATCGTTCCTCCTCTTCCGTCCGGTATTTCCCGTTGTCTGGGTCGGGATGCTGCGGTGAGAAAATGTGAGGAAAACACAACATGGAACAGAAACGATTGAAATAAAACACAAAGAAAACAGTGCAAACACCCTCAAGATCAGACGCAGCGTGCGTGTGTGTGGGTGTGCGAGTGAAAGAGAAAGAGAGAAAGAAGCAGACAGACAGACAGACAGACAGACAGACAGATCAATAGAGATCAGAGAGCAGGGGACAGCGAGTGAAAACCGCGGAGCTTCTTCCTGTCTTCGTGCCTGTTTCTCTCCCTCTCTCCCTCCTCCCTCTCTCCCTCTCTCCGTGTGCGTGCGTGTGTATGTGTGAGAAAGAGAGAGAGAGAAAGAGAGCGAGAGAGATAGAAAGAAAGAGAGATAGAAAGTGAAAGAGACAGACAGACAGAGAGTGTATGTCAAAGTGTTATGATGATCCAAGATCCACAGTGTGTGTTTCTTTCTTTGCACTCGTCGTCAATCCTGACTGACTTGGTACAGTGAGAGATAGTCCCAAAAGAGCAGTTTGTTTTTCGAGTCGTCCGCATACCCTCCCTTGAGCAGACGGTTGTTCGAAGACGCAAATCCGAAAAATTCCTGCAGGAGGCTAGTAAAGGTATTCACCGGTTGAAATGAGTGAGCCTGTCACCCATCAATTCACAAACTTTTGACGCTGCAGGAGACTCAGATTGATTGACAGTCGATCGACGTATATTCTTCACAATCCAAGCGTGGACGATCGTTTCCTGGCTACATGCAATTTTTTGTCCTTTCAAGACTTTTGAAATGGTGCTGAGCCAGAAACGGTTGAATTTGATAGATGACAGTCACTCATCGACTACCTGATAAAAGGTTTCGTGTAGAATCCCAGTTGTGATTCCGAAAGGGTCTGGATGGTCTTTGCGGTTCCATGGATAGCAGAGCGCCACAACCTGTACAACCAAAATTAAAAGAACGTTGAAGACCGCCACTGATAGTCTAATACTTTCTTCTAAGAAAAGACTGGGCAAACAGGTCGAGCAAACGAGCAACACAAGGAGACGCACACCCAGTCACACTCAACTCCCTCCCTTTTTTCTCGTTCTCTCTCCCCCCCCCCCCCCTCTGTATGTGTGTGTGTGTGCGTGTGTGTTCGTGTGTTTGTCTACCCACTTGTCTTTCGCGTTTCCTCCTCTCTCTCTCTCTCTCTCACAAACACACACACACACGCACATACACACACCCACACACACACATACACACACGCACCCACCCCAAGAGGCAATGAAAAAATCGTTTGCTCGCCACGTTGATACACAAAAGAAGCGCGGAGAACGTGCTGCTAGAAATATCACAATGCGTCCATGCCAAATTGTATGAAAGAACGGCAGTGCTTCCAGCTTCTTACATAAAATGGAGTAAAAATGATAATTACAGGCAGAGTGCGAACGATAAAACAGATCGGGGCATGCACAGTCCATACTCTCTCTCTCTCTCTCTCTCTCTCACACACACACACACACACACACACACACACAGAGAGAGAGAGAGATCAATACACAATGTTGTAAGTAAGAGGGACATGTGACTGCACCGGGGAGAGCAGACAAAGAGACTGAAAGAGTTACAGACAAACAAAAAACAGTGTGGAAGCGAACAGTACAAAGGCCGCAATTGTAGCTCTGTTCATGCTCTACCAACAGGATACTTGTTGCGGCCGGGCTTGTAGAAGAGGCCTGTGTCCTTGTAGATCTTCTCCATTTCTTGCCTGTGCGCTATGCGTTGACCATTTCTGTTCAGCTCTTTCAGGACTTTCAACAGCTCTTTCATGGACACCAACGCTATGGCTCCCTCGTCGGCAAGTTGGAAAATTGAGTTCGTGTCCTCATAGCTCTTCGGATCTCTCCTGATAAAAGAAGACGTTCAGAAAAAACGCTGTGAACCTCACTGGCAAGCTGTCAGCAAGAACTATCACACAATGTGAAGCCTCATGAAGCGACGTATCCATCAGCTAAAAAAGACAAAAGAAGTAGAGCCGGAGTGGATAGAAATAATCACACAGACAAATATCGCCAGAGGGAATTTACGAGAGCTGAGATGGACGGCGGCTGCCACTCGCACACACAAGCACGCACAACGAGAATAAACACAAAAAAACAAAGGATGCAACCACTTAATTATAGATGGACAGGCACACGTGCAAAAAAGTAAACATACAGATAATCAGACAGGAAAGCAAACGGACAGACAAAAAGACAGGCAGACAGGCAGACAGAGAAACCATTTTGCAATAGCCTCTGTCGCTAACAGACACACACAGACACACTAACAGACATACTAACAGACACACACACATACACAGACACACATATACACACACACACACACACACACACACACACAGAGGTAGGGGGGAGGGGACAGAGTGAGGGGTGAGAGGCGACTTCGGGAAAAATGAAGCAATTCAAATTTGGAGAGAAGAAGCACATCTATCCGGATGAATGATCGGATCAGAGGTGCATGCAAAACCATGGCACGGGTACTTTGCGTGTTGGCAGACGGCTGACCATAGCGGTTGTTCCTGTACAGATTCAGTCTCTTGCCACTTTCTTCGTCCTCTGCCATGCCGATCGTACTCAAGAGTGTCACAATTCGAAACGACGATGCGTCATGGCAGGCCAGCTTTCCGTTTCACAACATGTCAATACATTTATACACTTTAGCTACGCATCGACCATCGTATTGACTTGGGCGTAATGTTCTCAGATTTTCTCCCCAAAGCACAGATCTCTAGACAGATGTTGACGAATACGTACATCTGGCATATTTATTGACTTGATTGAATCATCAATCATCAAATATATATAGTACAATACGTATATACGTGGACAACAGAATACAATATAATCTGCGCGAATAAATATGCATGCCCATTGCATGTGCAAAAACGTTGCAAGGCTTTTTGCAACGACAATTAACCCTTTGAACAGGTGTGTTGCATTCTTGCAACACTTTGGCCCGGAAAGATTTATCTGGAGGGCACTTAATAAGCTTTTCTCCCCGAGACCCCCCCTGCGCTGACGCTGCTCACGCACAGAATCCTGGTAAATCTTGACGAAAAAGTGAGGATCCAAGGGCTCGAACCCACGACCTGAATCCATAAAAAAAATCTTTCCGGGCCATTCGCACGCTTCGCGTGCGTCAGATGCAACAATGCAAGTCATGCGCATGCATGCGATACGACATGCAGGCCCCGCCGCGTATAGCGTGCGCGGGGGCCGCCGCGCGGGCTGCATGCATGCATGGCCCGCGGTGCAAAGGCCGGGGCCGGCCCGCGGGGGAGGGATCGATCGTCGGATCGAGGGGCAGCTCGCAAGTACGTTAATTGTTCGATCGCACCTGAAGAAGCGTACTTATATGCGTCCAGCAGCAAGAACATCATGCGGTGCGCATGGGATGGACAATCCCTTGTGACAATCAACCCGTTCGCTTTCAGCACTTCTGTGCACAGAGCAAAGACATTCTGACGACTGCCTGGCTGATGTCACCGAGCTGTGTGAAGTGGTGAAG
>JAHBMJ010000299.1:0-27500 GCA_018398765.1 Chromera velia | reverse complement strand
CTGCTTGAAGTAAGTCTGTGACTTGGCGTGGATCTGCGTCTGTGTCTGTTGGTTCCTGCCACATGAGGCTGCTTTGGAAAGGACAATGTCTGTCTGTCTGTCTGTCTGTCACGCTCGTGAGTCAAAGAAGGGCCCAAAGGACAGGGACAGCCAGTCGGGGGGTGGTTGGTGCATGGAGTGAGTCCCTTGCATGGCCTCTGTCTATCTGGCCTCGTTCCTCCTGTCTGACAGACACTTTTTCGTACACACGGAGAGCATGCGACTGACTGCCTAACGTTGGCACCTGTAACGCTCTCTCTGCATGCCCTTCTCTTCCATGCAACCCAGAGAGACAGAGCTGACAGACACGCAAACAGAGAACCAGGGAGAAAGAGGGGAAAGGAGAGGAGTGGACGCACACTGGGAAGGGCAATAAGAGAAAAGAAAAGAAGGGGGGGTGCCTTTTTGAGTGATTGTCAATTGGTTGACCTGGGAGATCACCGAAAGTGAGGAGGCTGCTAGAGGGGCAGCCAGAGGAAAGAAAAACCGTCTGTATATGCACAAATAACCCTGCGCGCTTCTTCTATTTGTCCAGCTCTTGCTTAAGGATCATTGGAAGCAATTCTCCTTTTCTCCCTGAAAGAATGAAAGCAGATTGACTGTGATAGGGAAGTAAAGACTTGGAAGGAAAGGGCAGAAATGGGGACGGAATTCAGAGCAACAGAATTTGAAATTTCAATAGATGGACTTTTTCAAACGAATTTAATCGAGGAAAGCGAGAAGGAGCGAGAGGGAGAGCCAGAAGAGGGAAAGGATGGGGTAAATGAACATTTTTCGACCACATGTAAATTAAATGCGTAGACTGGCAAAAAAAGAGAGATTTTTGGGGTCGCGATCAGGGAGAAGACACGGATGCTTTGGTCCGTGCTTGCCTCAGGAGGGAAGATGATTCGAGATAACCCGCTTTTGAAAGTTCTGACTGTGGGTCTTTTCTCTTCTCCTCTTTCGCCTGCCTGTTTCGCTGCTAAGTTTCCTTCCATTGATTGTTGCCTCATGTTCGTTTTGGAGACGGTGCTCCTTGCAGCAGCCTGACAGTCCTCTAGGTACATTCATTTGTTCCCTCTCCCTCGATCTTGTTTGACGAATTCATGCCCTTCCTCAATTCGACAGAGATGGAAGATGTTCTTCACGCTCTTGTATAGCCTCTCGTACTTCTTTTTTGTTCGGTCTAGGGCGGCTCCCGCGTCTCGGCTGCTGTATTCTATTTGTCCATTCGTGGCGTGTCCCTAAAACCACCACTCCCTTTCATTCCACCCCCCCCCCCTCCATGCCGCCCACTCTGCGATGACATGGGGGGGATGCCAACTACACTGTACGTGCCTGAACCCCATGGGATGTCGGTCGGTTGGGCGGTCAGCTTGAGTCTGCCCACCCTTCTGATTCTTCTCCCCTCCCTCACCCCCTTTCGATCGTCATCACTGCCATCTAGCTCGGTCTGTTGGTTGCTGCGCATGAACCAAACTTTCCGAGACACGCTCCTTTTTCTCCATCCCCCTCCGTTCCCTTCGCTTCGGCCTCCACTGATCGTGCCTTTCTGCTGCATACCCCCCTTGTACTTTGTACTTGCATCTTGATGCCGAGCCGACCTGCATTTCCTTTGAAGCCCTCTTTTTCTGCCAGGCTCTGCACGTGCGATGCTAGGTGCGATGTAAGAGAGGGGAAGAGCAGCGCATTTTGGTGTGAGTTTGGCGTGATACCGCAACCTGTAGCGCCACGTACAAGGGCGGCTTATTTAAACTGAAAGCTCTGCAGCTAGCTCTGCAGGTGTGCAAGACGCACATTCGAGCCTGGCCCTGCCTGGGCGAGATTTTATAGTCAATTAAAGCTAAACTTACATGTAAACTTACATGCGACATCACTCTAAAATAGTAGACTAGCCGTTTTCAACTATAATTTCGATTACAGTATATAGTCTCCTTCCCATAGTTTCTAGCTTAGTTTTTGATTTAACGTCTCATATAATTATTAAAATTGATGAATGACTATAGCCGTCGGAGGCTAGCTCCTAGTAGTCTATGTTCCTAGCTATGTTTATACAAATCTTCTTCAAGATCCTGATTCTAGTCCTGATTCCTGTTGATTGAAACTTGATTCTCATTATGCATATACTAAGTTTCTGTTGAATCAGTGTTGATTGATCTTGATTAATTGAGTTCACAATTAACTTCATATATAATTTTTAAGGTAATTTTACAAAGGCCTGGACAAAGGCCCAAGGATACCCAGGGTATATAACTTGTTGCTAGACTTGCTGCAACTTACTCGCATCATGTTTATAATTTATCTAGGTATGTTAATTAAAGTTGCATAATGATCGAAGTCGAAGACAAAACGGCATAAAACGGTAACACTAGTCCAAAACACAACTAAATCACAGTTTAATCACTTATTACTTAAGCTAGTACTTAAGCAAATGAAGCTAGAAAAAACTTGACAAAAAGTGATACACGATAATACCAGCACTACAATTTTGGTTATATGCCGCTCAACTTTTTGTTGTGGGAAACATTTAGTGCTACACGCAGATAAGTGATAAGTGATTTATTGGCCGCCCTTGGCGCCGTTTCGCCCTTGGCCGCTTCCACTGCCTTCTAGCACCGCAAATCAAATCTTTCCGGTCTTCTCTACCTGTCTAGGGCCTGTGTACTGCTGCGTACGTTGCAGGAGAAGGCGGAAGGAAGGAAAGCCCATGATCAACGTCTGAAAACCCCACGCAACCCAGGTGTTCTGCATACCATTCCGATAAGCCACAAAGGCAGCGGCAACTCCCTCAATCACATGTGCGGCAGCCGCAGCGATTGCGACGACCTGAACCCCCTGCTGGCCTCCAAAGAGCGTCTCTGCCAAAACACGGAAGGGCACTAGGGGGGAGACTAGAGCCACAGAGGGCAGCTCAGACAACGGAATACTCTTTGGGGTTTTCCCTTCTGCCAGAGCACACGCGAAAGTCAACCAGAGACCTCCACAGACCAACAGCCACCAGATGACAGCAGGCGATCGGAAAAAATTCTCTGAAGCCTCCGTGGCACTTCTGTTGGCAAGGCTGACCGCCAGACTTTCGATTCCCTCTTCTGGACTCACCAACAGTTTATAATCGAGAAGTCTCTCCGCTTTCTCAACTGAGAAATGGTGAGTGACCCCACACTTTACCACCTCTGCTCTCGTCAGAAACGGTGCGGGGGCAAGGGCACGGCCCACAATGCGCACAGCTAGTTTGTGGATCATTTCACTCACGAAGGCAAAAGCAAGCATCGGGCGCAGGCCAATATGCAGAGACGGAAACGGAGCCCTCACTGCAGAAGCGATGGGTCTGAGGAAGTCCCACTGGTTGATCGGTCTACCGTCAGAGATGAAGAAAGCCTGTCTGTGGACCGTCTCTCTCCCCCCCCCTTCCTGTGACGCCTCTTTCACAAGCTTCGACGCTGCTTTTTTCAGTGCAAAGCACAGATTGTCCCCATGAACCCAGTCAACAAGGCTGTCTCTCTCACCGAAAGTAAAGAAAAACAAACCCATGTCCATCATACGGACAATACGGGGAAAGTGACGTTCCTCGCCAAGACCGTAGATGGCGGCCGGACGCACGGCACACACCTTCAGAGACGCGTCTTTGCATCCCAACACTTTCTGTTCTGCGACGGTCTTGCTTCGGCTGTAAGCATCCGTGTGCTTCTCAGCTGCGAAGTAAGGCAGACGCTCATAGCCGTTTGAGATCGGCACCCCTCCAAAGACCACATTGTACGAACTGCAGTAAAGTAGGGCCTTCACCCCCTCTTTGGCACAAGCCGCAAGGACGTTTTCAGTCCCTCTAACGTTCACTTCCCAGCACTTCTCTTCGTCCAGCATGGGGGCACCGGACATTCCGTAAGACGCAAGGTGAAACACCACGTCAATTCCATGCATCGCATAGCAGAGAGCTGCATAGTCAGTCACGCTCCCGATGACTGTGTGAACGTTCTCTCTCTTCTCAAAACTTGGGTGGGAATGGAGGTCAAAAACTGTCACCTTAACGTTCGGTGTCTCCTTCAGCAACTGACTGACAAGGCAGCGCCCCACATAACCAGACCCCCCAGTGATTAGGACGTTGGACATTCTGTTCACGCTCTGATTTCTTCTCGAAAAAATAGCCTTCTCCCCAGCGCTGTCAAAAAGAGACGGGAGGAGACGGGTGAATCGAAAATGAAGTGCTTGTGCCCGTACGTCAGGCTCGCAACGTGAAAGACGACTACGGTCCCATGCGCTTGGTATTTCAGAGGCTTGCAACGAGACAATCACAGTGGGTGGTGTGGAATGTGCTCCTTCCATGAAGATCGCGGGACTAATTTAATCAGTTTTCCAGAATGTTCCAGACTCCCAATCTGGCAAAAAGCGAGTCTTTAAGCGACGAGACGCGCGCGTCGCTATATTTGACGCACGCAAACGTTTCGATCGCGCCTCCAGACCAAATCCTCTACTCGGAGCATGATTGGCACCGCAAGATAAACTGCAGGTTTCTGTTGCTGCCGGTACGAGGTCGCTGCACTGCCCTTGTTGTACAATTGTTATGGAACATCAGAGGGGAGGGACAATTAAGCAATTAAGCTCTTCTCCCATTGAGTTGGGGGCCCCCCTTCGGTGTGGCGAATAATTTAGAAGGTGACATCGAGAAAGGTCAGACACTTCAAGTCAGCTAGTCGTCAGAGGCCTTCGGAACCCTTCATAGCTCACTCTCAGGGCTTCATCGATAGCTCTGCAAGGTACCTACTTGTGTGCGAAGAGACCTTGACGGAGGTGCGTTCTGGTGTTAATCTCTCGGACGGAACTGGTTCGAACGATGTGTGTCTTACTGTGTTGGCGCGCGAACAAACTTGTTTATTCGTACATATATACATGCATGCATTCACGGAGAATGAGAGTGTGAGCTTATCCTGCACATTGATCAGCCATACGATGTGCCGTCACGGTGCATATACCACAAGTGTGTCCACCTCACGATTGGGTCATCTGTCTGTGCATGCGTGCAGTGGACAAGAGCATCTCTGAATTCGGCATGCAGTCAGCAGGGGGCATTGTCCTCTCTCCCCCAAAGGCCCAGGTGTCCTCATGTCAAGGGCAGTTGAAGGAGCAGAAGGGACCAGCAGAGGGACCTGTCGATATTTTCAGACGAACTCCAAAGCCTGTCAAGGATGACGGCCGACAGGGGAGCCTCAGGCAACATGAGTCATCTCCTTCTGGTTACAGTTTCCTCTCTCGTGTTGCAAACTGTCTTCGCGAGGACGAGGACGACGAAGAGCTCTGGTTGGAGGATTTGATTCGACGGGCTCGTGAAAAAAAGGCGAAAAGTGGAAGAGAGGCGGTGGCGAGAAGGGGTTTCCAAACGAATCAGGAGAACTGCAGAACGCAAACAGAGGAAGGGGAAGAGGAAGAAGATGAAGTGATGCTGACTGACCTTATCAAACGAATTCACGACGAAAAGGAAAAAAAACAGAGAGGAATAGAGGACAGAACAAGAAGTTTCACCGAGAAGAAGAGGGAAAGTCCGCAATCAAACGAAGGAGCAGATGAGGAGGAAAACCTTGTGTTGATTGACCTTATTTGGAGGCTTCACGACGACAAAGAGCAGAAGAGAAGAGAAAGGCAGGGGATGGGTGGCAAGAAGAGCGTCGCTATCAAGCCGAATGACAGTACGCATGGGCCGACGGAGGGAGAAGAGGAGGAAGAAGAGCTCAAGTTGACTGACCTTATGAGCAGAATTCACGACGAAAAGGAAAAGAATCAGAAAGGCGAAAAACAAAAGAACCCAAAAGTGCACTATGGAGAAACAAGGAGCGTCACCAATCGAGAACGAATCGCGTCACCAATCGAGAACTGACGCATGGAAGGAAGAAGAAGAGGAGGCCAGGTTGACTGATTTGATCAGGAGGATTCACAACGAAAAACAGGAGAGAAGAACGGGTGACGAGGAAAAGAACATCACTCGCCCTCTCATGGAAAACAACAACGTGAAGACCCGTTCATCCATTCCCATTCCATCAGAGAAAGAATGCCCTCAATACAACTGCAACCCGGCGAAGCCCACCCCCAGCAATGCGGTCTTCCATCAATTTGAAGACAAGAAGGGGATGAGACCCTAGGACAACAAGGAAGGAAGGAAGGAATTCCAGAGGAAGGTTGGGAAAAGGAAGGAACAGGACAGCCATTCTTCCTTTGGGTCTCCAGCCGGAGGCCCTGGTGCGCAATCTGATGTGGAAGGAAGGAAGGAAGGAAGGAAGGAAGGAAAGCTGTTTGTTTCACCTGCATTGAAGAAAGTGAGCAGCGTTGACAGTGGCCAGGCCGGCAGCCAGGCAGGGAGGGAGCTGGGGAAGGAACAGACTAAGACCCACACACTGCAGGGGTCCTGGAAAGGACGGCGGCATGATGCAAAAAAGCTTCGAATTTATTCAACTCACATGCATGTTTCTGGGACCTTTCAAGTAGAGAACAGAGGGGACGATCGAAGAACTCGGCCTTCAGACTAGAGACCGAGGAATCGGGTCTCTTTCGCCAGCCTGAGAAGAATGCACGGCTTCCGATTCAATTCGCTCCCTCGATAGACAGATGGAAAGACAGACAGACAAACAGACCAGAGCTCCCTCGATCGTCATCGTTTGCGCCTGAACCGAAAATTTGTTTGCTGCTCGACGAATTGAAATGTTGTTTTGCTGCACAATGGAGCAAAAGAAAAAAACGAGAGCAAGTGAGGCAAGTCCAAAGAGACGTACAGGAACGGGGGGGCAAGATGGAAGGAGAGGTCCACGCACACACAAAGCACACACACACACACGCGCGCGCGCGCGCACACACACACACACACACACACACACACACAGAGAGAGAGAGAGAGAGAGAAAGAAAGAAAGAGAGCTAGAGAGAGAGAGAGAGAGAGAGAGAGAGAGAACGGAAGGAAACGGAAGGAACAACGGAAGGGAGGAAAGAATGAGGGCCAGCTTCGATCGATCGCAAGATGGAGCGACCGTTGGCCTGAAGAAGGCGCAGTTTGAGTGCATGAAAAGACGATGATCAAGCTGGTCGAACGGCGCCTTTCAGAGTTGTTAAGTCCCGACAAACCTAAGTACCGAAATCCGATACCGACCCCCCGATCCGAAATTTTTCGGTACTTTCGGTACCTTTTCGGTACTTTCGGTACCGGCTTTTTTACATATTCTAAACAGGTTTTTAGAACTCTTTACAGACTGTTTATATGCCGTTAGAACACTGGAATGCTCAAAGATGACTAGCACAAACTTTTGATATCTAATTTGAAGCGCGAGGGGGGGGCGTGCGCTTGCATGGGCTGCGGCGTGCGGGCCCTGGGCCGCGCATTGTGTGTATCTCGCGTATCCTCACATGGATGCAGAACTGCCATCTGAAGCATCACCGTCTCCTTACATGAATTTTGGAGCTGCACACGTGCACCGCCACAAAAAAAACAAGATCCAATCCATAGACCGTTCCAGAAGACAGAAGTCGCGGATCAATCAAAAAAGCTAGAAAAGACTTTCTTAATTTTAATTTATCATTGTATTTTGTTTATTTTATTTTATGAAGTGTGTTTAAATGATATTATAACATCAGACTACATGTGATTTTTAAGTTTGAGAGTCATTTAGGTTGGTACCGAAAGATCCGATTCGAAATCCGATACTGACCCCCCCTCTGGTACCGAGGTACCGAAAGTACCGAGACTTAACAACACTGGCGCCTTTCAGTATTATGTGTGCTGCACAGTGTGCATCTGCCTTGCCTGGCTTCGGCTGGGTATTTGATTCTACACGTTCCATCCCTTTTTCTAGTCCTTAATTTCAGAGCAATTTTAGAATTAATTTATCACCCTTGTCAGGCTGCGCGATGGCTCAAAGCCTTGTTCACTTGTGGACCGAGACCTGGCTTTCACTTCTCATAATCAGTTTGTAAGTGATCAAACAATGTGACTTCCGGCCGTGCATTCCTGACTGCATTCTTTGAATGATCTTTAAAACACATCAGTCACTCTGTCAGTGACTCAGTGTACACCTGCGTACATGTAAATACATGTAGAGAGTCTGTATGCATGAATTTAAAACATTTACAAACTTTTATTAAAATTTCAAGGTTGATCTAGATCGATACATGTAGTGTTTGATGGTGTTAGAAATTTATTACAAACACTTTCGAAATTAATTAAGTGAGTGTTTAAATAAACTTACTTTAGTATATTTTAGGAGCCCCCTGCTATATCTAAGTTGTGAACCCTAACTTAGCTGATAACTCTTGCCGGTGGGGCTAGCAGTGGGGTTTTTCAAAAAACTTCTACCTAAATGGTCCTTGCAACGTTGTCCAGCACACCATGACATACTATGAGTCTATGGTACTGTGATAGCTGTACATGAGCTCAACTCTGCACATTAATTTTAAACTTCTATATGGTTCTATATCAAAAATAATCAAAAACTAGTTTTATGCTAGAAGCTTTCGTAGTTGATGCGTGTAAATTCGATCAAAATTTAATACATGGCTGTACTTCACAGTAAAATATGTATATGCAAACGCGGGTAGAGAGACTTCAACATTCAAGTTCATCACCTCTTTCGATCAACCAGCTCAAGTCTGAGGGAGATGAGGGCAATTATAAAATGCAGAAAAAGGGGGCATCTCCATGCACGACCTGCACATGCAGAGATGCAAGTGCAGAGCTGAGAAGGAAGACTCCAAACTTGAACCGGCTCTCAAATCGACATGGGCGCAGCATGGGCGCAAAGCACCATGCAGGCATTCATACAGGCACATCAATGGCAATGCAGAATCAATCCAGGCCATTCGAATTCTTCTGTACAAGCCAGAGCGGAATACCTCCAGCCACACGGCCGATCGAGAGAGAAAAGAATTGATAGATCGACTGTGAGGGTCCCTCTAGCCACCCAGGGGTCCCTTTGCATTCCTTTTTTCCCCTCCAGCAGATTTTGTGGCAAGGACAAATAAAAATGAGTCGCGGAGTGAATGCGCCGACTAAAACAACGTCCGGTAGTGCTGCGTGGGCCAGCTTGTCAACAATCTTGTTCGTTTTTTCTCTGCCTTGATTCGCTGGTGTAAAAAGAAACTCTGTAGGTTGACAAGTCTTCGATGACACAAAGTCGAACCCTTCTCCCGAAGGATTGGCAGGGAACAACAAAGTGCATGAAGTTTTCATTCCATCAATCCAATTCGCAGAGCATCCATTTCACTCCTTCACGCCCGGTTTTGCCCTAGCTCTTCTGTCCAGCCCATGCAGTCTTCACTCTCCCTCGTCCAGTCTCTGAACCACTCCCTCATCATCGCCGACTATCTGAACGCTGCCCCTCCGAAAACCGCACCAAAATGCAGCAGCTCGGAGTGGCACACAGCAAGACGCAGACCCTTCCTTGCCCCTTGTTGGCCTGGATCTTGGAGGGGCCTGCGAACAGACAGAGAGAGCATTGGATGTCCTTGCACCAGCATGGTGGTTCTCCTCTTCAAAGCTTTGTTACAGTTACAGTACCACAACAACGCTCTGAAATTAGGACTTGCGGTGATGATTCGAGTTTCGAAGAGCAATGATCATGCAGACGGAATGCAAACGACACGGATGACGCCGTCTGTTTCTTTTTTTTGTGACTGACTGTGTGCTGAGAAGTCTGTCCTGAATGGAAGAGAGAATAAGGAAGTTGTCAAAAAAAACTCGTAGACTGACCTGCGCTTCCTCTGGCTGTGCGATTTCTCCTGCGGTCTCCAACTGATGCTGCTCAATCGGGCTGCCGTTCTCCCTGTAATCGGTCTGAGAGGCGGTGTCGGAACTGTCCCTTCCTCCCTCTGCCACTCGAGCACACTCCCCACCCTGTCCACTCATTGACAGACCGGGCTCACTGACAGGGTCACTGACAGGCTCAGCATCTCCGGAGCGCCCATCGGATTCCTCGAGTTCATCACTCGGGACTCGGGTAGATTGAGCACCAAACAGCCGGCCAATCAAGAACCTCTGCAATCCTTCTATGCGCGCTGCAAGCAACACCCTCTCCACTCTTTCTCTCTGATCTCTGACTCTCTGATCCAATCTTTCTCTCTGATCTCTGAGGCGAATCCAGGTCTCGGTCGGATTCCTCCCGACTGTCTCAGTCAGCCGACGTGCACGGGGGCAGGTGCGTCTCTGTAGGAGGTCCCCGCCACTGCGGAGGTCGAGACGCGCCCGCATTGGCAGACCCCCTTCCTCGAACCTCCGCCACACTGCCTCCTCTCCTGCAAAGATGACCCACGGCCACCCGTTGCGGCACTGGTCGAGTCTTGAAAGCGTAAGACCGGCAGGGATGCCGGCTTTGTAGAAGAGGGCGCTGACAAAGTCGTACTTGTTTTGGCGGAACGTTTCCTTCCCCCAAAAGTCGTAGAAACACACATCACCTGTGAGGATGTTATGTGCACGTCTGTGTGCCGTTGTCCGCTCTTCAAGCAGTGTGTCCGACTGTATCGAGAAAGTGGAAAATGCCCGCAGATGAATCAGATGTGCTTGCTGACGCCATCGCTCCTCCATGACAGGCCAGACCTTGCTGCAGAAGATCTGTGCGGCGGCACGTCGCAGTTCGGGATGGAACGAGTCCTCCTCGATGCACTTCAACACGTACACCATGCCATTTCGGGACACGATCCGAACAGCCTGCAGGCAAACAAGGAAGTTGAGTCGGAAACCCAGTTTGGCAAAAAGACCGATGGAGGGCAACGGAAAAAATGCGCTCGAAGAACCCACTCACCCATCCGACGCACCCACTATGGAAATCTTCTCTCTCTATGGAAATCGCCATCGCTGAAATGTCTTCGAAGAGAAGATCGAGCGCTGGAGGAGGTTCTGTTGTCCTGAGATAAATCCTCTCAGATGCTTTACTCGGTATGAGCTTGATTCCGTGAATGCCGACTTCTAGGGAATAGGCGGGAGGGAAGAGAACCCCTTCAAGCTGATGCTGAGACCAGGTGTCACTGAACAGAATGAAGTCGCCTCGAAAGGTCAAGATTTCCCAAGGGGAAATCGCTGTCGTGATTGTGCTTTGCACACGGTTCATGTTCGTGGTTCTACAACTTTCGTGTTGCCAGTCGATCGGTGAAAAAATAGAGGCCAAGCTTCTGTGTCCGAAAACCTAGTCAGGCCTGCAGAGCTGACAAGCAGCTGCTGCTTGTGCCTACAGGTATCCTCCCTGTCAGAACAATTTGAGAAAGAGGAGTCTGAAGCGGTTTACCGGAATGGAACTCTAGAAGCCCAGCGTGCGCAGTTATAGAGAGTCTTTACCAAACTGGCGTTTAGTTGATACTTCAATGCGGTGTCTAAGAGCACAACTTATCAATATAAGACGCGTTGTGTGATCGGACAGTCTCGAACATTCTCGAACATGATCGAGCGAATTAGAAGATCTGTTAAAACTTAGTGGGAGAAAAAAAATTAGAAGATCTGACAGGATTCGATGTGATTCGATCGATCAATATATCGATTGTTGTTGAAGCTCAGTCTGCCATAGCCTGCGCATGTCCTCACCACCACAAAATTTTGTGTGCAGCGCGTGCACGATCGAGCGCGACTACGAGCGCGACTGACGCGTACGTCTTAATTTCTTAAATTTGCATGCATTCATGCATGCATGCATGCATGTATCTTATCGACACGTATTAATATATATATATATATAAGCTCCTGCCCTTGAATATTGGACGCACGATTTGGCTTAGCTTTGTATTATCACTTACTGTATTAGAATTCATTTTATTTTCTTTTTTTCATTTTTTTAATTTCAAAAAATGGTGGATCCCTATTGTTTTTGCCCTATAAAGGGTTTTGTCACGCGTGCGGTGTGCACGAAAAAACGCAAAAATAAATGTATTTTACAAGTTACATACATGGATAATGAGGGGCGGGTGGGTGGTACGCCGTGGCAAAGTTGACCACAGAGAGGTCTCAAAACGTGCGTCCAATATTCAAGGGCAGGGGCTTATATATATATATATATATATATATATATGTCGATCAAACATATATATATATATATATATATATATATGTGTCAATCATGCAAATATGTCAATCAATACATCGATCATTCATATCGAGACACGTACTATACGAGACACATTTAAATGTATATATGTACACATTCAGATTCAGATTCAAGTATATATGAGTCTTTCTGAGGGACCGTTCATTAATCATCAGTTTTGAACGTGGAGACGGAAATGTGAGCAGAGGAAGTGTGGAAGTGTGGATGGTGCAGGATGGATTCCAACACGGTGACTAGTCTGATCCTGCTAGATCCTGCATGGCACACTCCAGCTGGGCCGTATGCTTGGTGAGGGAGTAAGTGCATGGGTGTATGAGGCCACCAGTATAGTGTCTGGTCACAAATATGCCGTTAAGCTGTTTAAAGGGGTCTGGACAACTCAAGAGGACGCCGAGAGCCTCATTCGCATGGAGGTTAGATCATTCGAATCCCTTTGCAACTATCCACATGTTGTACGGCTCTGGAATGCTGAAGTCTCCTCGACTTCTTCGGGGTTAAACAACTTTGTGGCGGGTCTTGTGCTTGAACTGATGGAAGAGTGACTTCGCGAGGTGGTGCAGCGATGGCAACAGACACCATGGAGCACCACTCTCTCATCAATCCTCCCATCTCCAAGTTTCCTCTTGGCTGTTTCCATTGCTGCAACAACACATGAGAGTGTGGTCAAATGGATGATGTTTCAAGTAATCAGTGCCCTCCATTACATGTACCAAAGAGGTATTTGGCACAGGGATTTGAAACCCGACAATGTGCTCATCAAAAATAACGCATTGGGTGGGCCCATCACGGTGGGAATGAAAATCCAAGCACTGTCAATGACGGGGCTGGTACGCTATGGTATTGTTCGCCAGAGGCTCTGTTGACAAATATATAGCACTTACACGTCGTCGATGGACGTCTGGAGTGGAGGATACATGTGGTGCGAGCTTCTCTCGGGATATCCAGCCTTTCCAGGGGATTCTGAAGCTGAGGTATACAGTCGACAGACACAGGTCCTGGGAGAGCCCCCTGAGTTACTGTATGTGAAACAGCAGTGGAGGGCGAAAGCGTGATTGAGGTTTTTGTTATGGGCGAAAGCCAATGCTCTTGGTCTCTCTGTGACTGAACCCAAAGAGGCCCAACCGTACCACATCTGTAAACTCCCCCCCACGACAATTGCAAGTCTGCTTCCTGACATTACCTAGGAGTGCGTTGACGTTCTCACGTATCTCATACGCTGGCAGTAAACTGAGCGCTAGACTGAGCGCCCTTCTGCAAGGGAAATTTTATTCCACCCATACTTCCTCAGTTTGCGACTTGAAGAGAATGATTCATTGAGGGGACGTTCAGCTGAGAGAACATTTTACATACTTTCCGACGTAAAAAAAAGAAAGAGACCAGGGCTTTGGTACTACATGAAGGAAAGGAATAGAAGACGACCATTTTTCCACACAGTAAGCTGTTCATTACACAAAGGTTAGAAGAAAAGAGGCACCAATTCTTGTCAAACGCAGATCGAGTGAAGCGACAAGTCCTGGGTTTTTACGCGACAGCATGTACTTGCATGTCCGTTCCATGAGAGCTCAACTCCAGGGGTCCTGGTCCTGGACAGTGCATTGAACAAATAAATTGCAAATAAATTGCTTTGACTAGTTTGATACAAACAAAGGTTGCAATAGTTGTAATCAATTACCAATAATTGCCTATAAAACAAAAATTTAATTTTTTTAGGTGCTCTAGGGTGTTTAAAGGACTATTAATAACATTTTTATGTTTTTTTATGCATATTTAATATGATGTACAGTATTTTAATACTTATATAAATGAATTTAAAATCTTTGAAAGAAGTTATACTAAGTTATACAACTCATTACCAACCTATTACTTTGTATTAATACCTCTAATATATTCAACATTAACTATTTTTATTTTTTAACATAGAAAATATAAACTTAGAATTCAAGTTCAATATGAATGATAAACAATATGAACACACTTTCATGTATGGTTTATAATATAAAAATTCCGCAACTGTACGTATAAGCAACTGTGTGTCTATGTGGAGCTCCTCTTTCTCTCTGGAAACAGTTGGTGTCTCTAATTGAATCAAATCTAGTTCGGACCTTCAGTGACTCATTAATTAAATTCTACTCTTTGTCTGCAGGCATCTGTTCTCATTATTCTCCTGTTTCCTGTTTAGGCTTTGCGCCCAGGGGGTGCACGACCAGTGAGACCAGGTCAGTTGGAGGTTTTGGAGAGCAAAGAAAGAAAAAGAAAAACCGAGGGGGAAAAAAAACAAAAATAAACGAGCAGAAGGAGGGAGACAGATCGAAACCGAAGGAAAAAAAAAAATAACGAAGGAATTCGAGAAGTCGAAGATGGCCGGAGAGCGAGACAGAGAGAAAAGGATATATAGACACAGATAGACAGACTACATTACTACTTTTTCTCATTAAATGTTTTTCTCTCTCCTTTTACACACAGTAAAACAGTTAAACAGACAGACAGACAAACAGATAAACAGACCATATAATTTTTTTTTCTTCTTTCTTTTCTTCTCTTTTCCTTTTTATACAAACACTTATAACTTTTTTTTTCTCTTTTATTTCTTTTTTTTTTCCTTTCACACAAAAATACGGACAGACAGACAGACAGACAGACAGACAGACAGACAGCTAGACAGACAGACAGATAGATAAACAGATAGACAAACAGACAGACAGACAGACAGAGAGACAGACAGACAGACAGACAAACAGACAGACAGATAGACAGACAAATAGAGACCCCATCTCCTTCTGCCTTGTCTAGTCTTCTGCCGTTCGGTTCCGCCCTAGGTTCCGCTTTGTTGTTCCGTCCTGTCTCTTGTTCGGTTCCGCCCTTTCGGTTTCTGTCATCAAACCACTGCATTCGATTCACATTCATTGTGCAGCAAGTGACTGATAAGCTTCCGCTTTCTTCCTCGAGATCGGAGCCGTAGCTGTCTACTGCGTTGCTCGCGTATCAATCAAAAGACCATACGCAAGAATGTGGTTTCTTGTATTCTCTGTGTGCAGGTGCACGGGTCTTAAGCAAATAGAAAGGGGAATGTAGAGCACAAGTGGGGTATAGAACCAGATTGAATGTCGACACAACTTCAACAGGTCTGCTCCCGATTCTCTAGACTCGGTCAAGGAAGTTTTCTATACCGAAGACCATTGCGTGTCTCGTTCCGTTTGTGTGCATATATGTATGATCACTGTCAGCTATGGGTCGCGAACAACGGTATACAACAATTGTTTGTCTGGGGGAGTCGATTCAGTCGCCTCTTTCTTTTGGCATATAGCACTGCTGCTGCCTGCTGTGGGACCTTATGCATGCTCATCTGTATGCAGTCTAGCGGGAGAGGGGTGGATAAGACGGGATACAAAAGCCCAGCCTCGACCGCGCACGTAGAGTTGGGGAAGGTTCTTTAACGTCTGCTTGCAACGTCCGAGACGATTCACGGTGATTCTGCATTATCTAACTGACTGTACTGACAATTGAAACTTTTGTACTGGAAAGTGACTTTAAAAAAATTAGTTTTTAAAACATTAAAATAGATAGTTTAACCTTTGAACTAATTGATTTTCATAATTTATTTAAGACTATTTAAGCTTAGTAAGATGTTTAAAAAATGAAATAAACAAATGTATATATAGAGTATATATTTTTTCAAAACCATAAATTGTCTAGTACCTATCATCGTAAATTAACACTAAGACAAAAATACAATAAGAAATGTATCTGAATGGCTCTGAATCGATCCGATTAAAGCATTTCTTTTCATGATCATAACTGTTTTGTTTTTAATTCATATGAGGCACTGCTCAACGGCGGGCGTGTCAGGGGCAAGGGGGGGGGAGGGGGGGAGCATCTCAGTATATATCAAACATGCACACCCATAAACGCCACCTACAGAAATACGTGCACACAAACAGAAAGTCAGTCGAATCGCCAGAATACACATAAAAGCATGCATGCAAACATAACCTGTATCTTTAATTTGCATCAGAATGATACATGAAAGCAGGAAGACCAAAATTGGGAAAGCAATCGGACGGGCAGGAAGGCCGAAATCGGGAAGGCAATCAAGCGGGCAGGAAGGCTGAAATTGGAAGGCAGTCAGGCCGCCAAGAAGACCGAAATTGGAAGGCAGGCATGTGGGCAGAAAGAACGAACTTTGGGAGGCAGTCAGACATACAAGAAGGCCGAACTTGGGAAGACAGTCGGGCCAGAAGGAAAAATAAAATTGGGAAGGCCATCGGGCAAGCAGGATGACCAAAATTAGGAAGCGTTAGGAGGAAACTTGGGCAAGAAGGAAGGCCGAAATAGGGAAAGCAATCAGGCAGGCAGGAAAGCCGAAATTAGGAAGGCAACCGGACAAGCAGGAAGGCCGAAATTGCAAAGTCAGTCAAGCAAACAGAAAGGCCAAAATTTGGAAAGCATTGAGGCAGACAGAAAGACTGAAATTTGGAGGGCAGTCAGGCAGGCAAGAAGGCTAAAATCGGAAAGCAGTCAGCATGGCAGGAATGCAAAACTCTGGAAGGCAGTCAGGCAGGCAAGAAGGCCGAAATTGGGAAGGCAATCGGGTAGGCAGGAACACCAAAATTGGGAGCGCGGCGAAGGCCAAAATTAGGAAAGCAATAGGGCGGGTGGAAAGGCCGAAATTGGGAAAGCATTTAGCAAGACAGAAAGGCCGAAAGCTAGAGGGTAGTCAAGCAGGCAAGAAGGGCGAAATTTCGGAGGCAGTCAGGCAGGTAGAAAAAAAATAGGCTCGGCACGTAGGGGCGCTGCTCCCTTTCGCAGTCTGAAGCCTGTGGCCTTAACGAAAATGCAAAGACCTACCTCTGGAGGAGTTGAAGAAGGACTGGAAACCAAAACAAGCATCTCCTGGAGGAGACCCACGACCTGCAAAGAGCAGAAGAGGGGGGCAGGGGTGAACAACACACGTAAAGGGAGACGGCAGTTTTGTGCCTTGCCGAGGGCAGACCAGTCAGTTATTCAGAAACCACAATGGCCAGGTTGCAGCCACACAAAAACACTCACAGACATCGTACAAAGCCTTCTGTATGCACCAAGAAGGCTCATCTCTGCAAACAAGATTTTTTCAATTCCCTCACTGGGAGGGGGGGGTGGACCCTCTCGCAGGGGTACGAAGCTGGCCAATTTGGAACCCCTGGTAGAGGGGGGGGGTCCGACCTGCTCTGCAAGTTTGCGTCCAAAATGTGTCTAAGAGTGTTTCTTAGACACATTTTGGACGCAAACTTGCAGAGCAGGAACACTCTTAGACATATTTTGGACGCAAACTTGCAGAGCAGGTTGGACCCCCCCCCTCCACCAGGGGTTCTAAATTGGCCAGCTTCGTACCCCTGTGAGAGGGTCCACCCCCCCCTGTTGCTAGTGGAACAACACAAAACGAACTAACCTGATGGAGCGATCCAAACCAGTCCGCCAACCCTTCTAGTTGTTGTACAACTCCTTTGCACCGAGGCAACCACTCCCACGAGCAACCAGAGGTGTCCAGCCAACACAGATACCGGAGGGGGGAAAAACTCCGGAATCTGTAACCCCTCCAAAAATGAAGTTCTGGAATAAAAAGCTGAACATGATTTCATCGTTGTCAAGCCTTCCAATACAATCCAATGGAATGCTTGACAACGAGATTTTGTGGATAGAGGCCCATTCTGTTGACCCGACTTTCTGACTGGAGGAGAACTAAGTCTTTCTGAAAACCTGACTGAGAATTTTTTAGATTGGCATTTTGATGGGTCAGTGTGCAGCCGGGAAGTGCTTTTTGGCCTTGGTAGCCGGCCGGGCCCTGGCCTGCAATGCGTAGCTTGCCTTCCGGGGCCGTCACATGGTTGGCCAATCTAAAATCGGCTCCCAAAATCGGATTTCCATCGAATGTTTCAAGTCGATCAAAGCACGACCTAGTGCTGCCTCTCTCCCATCACACAGACTTGCTGTCCAGCAATGAAAATAGGCTTTATCGAAAGCCCAGAGGATTGGCTTCTTTGCTTTTTCTTGGGTTTATAACATTCATTCTACTGGTTGCCCTGAGAGGGCAATTTCGATCTTCTATCACGAAGGGCATGGCCCGTCTCCACGCAAAGGGGCCTACAAAGTTGCCCCAGTAAAGCTTCTATTGAATCCCTTCCATGCGTATGCTCTAACAAGCTCTAGATGAGGAGCTAGAAAGGCTTTCTGGATGAGAGGGCCAGCTCTGGGTGGCCAAAAGGTGAGCCACTTTACAAATTTTTGCATATCTGTGCTGCAGGTCAGACTGAGCCTTTCTCGGAGGACCATTTGTCGGTGCTTAGGTTTCATGAGGAAGCATTACGGCTAGTAATCTCGGGTGATCTGAAGTTGTGGGAGTGAGGCGCAGCTTTTGTTTGCATGAGAATTTGGAGGTAGGGCTCCTGGGTGGACTAAGACCCAGTGGCCAGTGCCGGGCCTCACCCAGAAAAAACAAGAACGCTATGATGGCTGGTTGTGGACAAGGCCCTCTGGCTAGAGGCGATGGATCGATCAGGCTTTCAGAAGCTAAGCATTTACCTCTTGTACGGTCATAGTGCTCAACATTTGTTTAGTTGAACTGCTTTCTGTGGGTGTCAAATCGGCAGATCTGTTTGCGGACATTCATTCTTACCTTTCATGGAGGTTGCCCGCTGTGTGCTCCCTCCTTACATCAGTGTGCGGATTCAGCGTATTCCATTAAAAGTAAAAGTTAGCTTATTTGTGCATTACACTGCGCATTGTCATATGCCTGCAGAGTCTGCAATCACTCCCCGACATATCAACATACTATAACTCTTTCACCTCACTCACGTCCAACAATTTCGAACATATACACCACAAACCCATTAAACCTTATCTTTAAAAGTTGTTCATACTTTCATGCAGGTAAGAAACAATAAATAGAATCATTCTAAGTGCTTTAAAGACTTAGTTTTTTATATAAAATTTAGTGTGATATATAGAAAATTAAAAGTCACTTTCTAGTACAAAAGTTTCAATTGTCAGTACAGTCAGTTATCTATGCATTATCTTTATCAAATCGATCAACCATTTCGATTCTTGTCAACGTTCTGTCCCTTGCAGGCAGGGCTGCACAGATGTGGGACGACGGGCAGACGGCGGCGACTAAGGGATGGAAGTGCAATGTCCTGGTGGCCCATCCCCTCCCAGTGTTTCTCCACAACGCAGACGGCACTGTGACATTCAATTTGGCAGGTTTGTTAGCTTTTATAACCCATGTGTACAGGTGTACCCATTTCCGTCTTTACTGCCTTTTTTAATTGTAGTAGTCCGGCCAAACAATTAATTAAGGGTACGCGAACGACAGAGATTGTAGACTACAGCGGGTTTTTTAGCTTTGGACCGGCATACAAAGAGGAGGGAGGGGCTGTTTTTTCACTAATATGTCTGCCATTTGTTGTGCTATAAGTTGGTTTAGGGAGTTTGAGTCTCAGAAGGATTTGGGATGTGAAGGTCAGCGGGGACTTTCTTGGTTTTCTTTGTGGTCGTTAGTGGCATGAGATGTGCAGAAGCATTAGGATACCACAAACTTTTGTAGCTTCCTGTTGCTACTTAATTCTTGTCGAGTCTCCCGGCTGGTGCCTTTCCTTTTCATTCGTTTCCCGTATATAGTTTCTCATCATTACTGCACGAGAGCAGTTACTACTGTAGAATACCGCAAGCTTAGGCTCTTTACCTTCCTCTTAATATGTCTCCGGCATGGTTTTTCGATAGGGCGTTCAATGTATGTCTCTGCAGGGACCATGATGGACCATCATAGCTGCACTTAGGAGACAAAACGGGGTGCAGCCGCACTACAGCGCAGCGGTGCTTGTACAGGTGGGTCGGTGCTGCTCTTTTTGTGTATTTCCGGCTAAGGAATGTCGTAAAGGTGGCAGTTAGAACCATAAACTCAATCAAACAGAGAGGAAAACTCTTGGCAGACAGCACGTAGAAGAAGAAAGCAAAAAAAGGAGGTAGACAGTTAGGTCAAACGCTTGATCATCTTAAGAATTCAAACACGAGGGCCATGAAAAGTGTTAGGAACTTCAGGAGCAAGCGCGATTGCATGTTCTATGAGCACTCCAATAAAATTAAGGCAAGAGCCTCTGCTTGATCGAGAGTCTTCGCTAATTGCTAAAAATGTACGGAGGAAGAGATTTGTTTTTACAGTCTGCCAATTAAGTTGCACAGATCTTAAGGATCTTTTCTTTTGATTTCCTCCCTCATGCACTACTTTGATGTCTTTGCTTCATCTGTAATACTCCGCCCCTCTTCTTGCATACCAGGTTCTTCTCTAGGGTTCTTCTCCTTCCCCATGAACGAGAAAGTCACAGACACACACACATACACACACACACACACATACACACACACACACACACACACACATACACACACACACATACACACATACACACACACAGAGAGACAGAGACACAGAGAGAGAGAGAGAGAGAGAGAGAGAAAGAGAGAGAGAGAAAGAGAGAGAGAGAGAGAGAGAGAGAGAGAGAGAGAGAGAGAAAGAGAGAGAGAGAGAGAGAGAGAGAGAGAGAGAGAGGGAGAGCGTCCAAGAATAAGCAAGGAGAAAGGAAGGCAAGAAAGTACGGATGACATTGCCCATATGCAGGATTCGATTCAGTCACACACGCGATTAGACGTGCATGCCGACCCTTCCCTTCTCATCTGCATCTGCATCATGTTCTTCTCTGCAGACGACGATGAAAGCCCTGAGATAGAGATCACCAGTGCAGAGGAAGAAGTGGAGAGGGGAGAAGAGGAGTCTAGCTTTGGTGGGGAGGGGTCGACGGCAGTCACGGAGTCGTAAGATTTGCAGTTCTGAATCATGGCACTAGCTTGTTGGGGTACTGCCGACCAGAATCACAGGAAGGCTCTCTAACTGAATCAAATGCGAGATAAGGCTTCCGTGAGTTGTCTCAAGTACGTTCGTATATGCGTCCATGCACTTATCTATTTGATTGTGATCTGCAGGGGCCTTGGCATATTTTTTTTTCTGCTTCTATCTGGACTCATGGAAACAGTGTTATGAGTGATACAGGTTGAAGTGGTCAAGTCAGTTTGCTGGGCCTGCTACCTTCTTTTCATAGGTATCACGCTGCAAGGGTTTGCACAAAACAGGTTTGTATGGGTCCCCTGGCCGTAGACTAGGGCCGTAGACTTGAAGCACCCACTGCCTGGCCAGGCCCTTGCAGCGGGGCATAGACACAAGTTACCTATGTATTCGTCAAATTCTTGCATGCATCCAGAGCAATCCAGAGACTCCCTCTCTTTGTTTGCCAACAACTCGATCGACCGCCAAGAATGAAGATGAATGATAAAGAGCTATGGGACGGAGCAATGCAGTATGCCTTCACTTGTATAGGGACACTCCATGCGTGCTGAATAGTCGGGTCTACTTGAGAATTAAGATATTGAGATGTAGAAACTTTTAGTTGACTGATGGATATGAGAATTTCAAAGTAGCCGGAAAGACAGTTAGAAGAACAGGCTGGGCGAATCTCAGTTCATGTTTGTAGATTTCAATCGAACTTCAACTCAACGTTTACTCATAGCGACCACGATAACCCTGGGCCACTCCATAATTAATGGTCAGTATTCTACAAGCAGAAATTGACTCTTACTTCAATTTTCTGCCCTGCAGGATGCTTTTAAGAAGTCCAACTCTGCAGCAACGTGTGCCAAACAACCTCTGCCCAGCACCCGCACCCGTGAAGATTATCATGTAAAGGTCAAGGAATTAATGTGCATGTATTCCTTGTAAGCTAGTTTGCTTAGAGCTAGTCTGTGTGTGCCGAGCAACCCTCAATCCATTCCAGCGAGGGGCCTGACAGCCTGAGCTAATTATGTTCGAGTCAGCGCGGCTCTTTCAGTTCATTGTCTCACATGGGCATACTGTGATTGTATGCCTTTTTTTTGGCTGACCGGGGACGTTTATGGTAAATTGAGAGAGAGAGAGAGAGAGAGAGAGAGAGAGAGAGAGAACCAAAGATTTAGGTAAGCTAGGAGGAAAAACAATCTGACCAACGGGCAAAGAAAGGCAAGGTACATCTGAATTAAACACATGTAGAATGAAGAGGACGATATGCCTTGGAAACAGATAGAAGGAATGGTATAGTGGATAGAAAAAAGGTAGAAGACTGACCAAGTTCCTTCGTATATATGCCTCTTTTATAGATTCAGAAGGTATCGGACCTAGTATTGAACAGTGTGAAGAACTGAGAGATTCTGGACTTTTTCAGTCAAATGCAGCTTAAGACAGATGGCAAGGGAGTTACTATTCCACAGGCGTCTAGAAGTCTCCAAATTGTTAGATTTAAGGCGGCGTGGGAAGCTGTCTATGCATCTGTTAGACTGGCTCTCCTCCCTTCAGAATGCCTCGAGTGGGCAAAACAGATTGTCTCTCAAGGACAACATGAGAAGGTAAGTTTATAATGCTTGTGTGGCAGTTTTTGAATCCCCTGCAAGTATGCAAGTGTTGGATGGGGATGAGTCCCGGCGTGTAATCACTGTCACACAGTGAAGAAAGAGAAACAAATCAGGCAATTTAATAGTAGAGGAGAGTAATGAAGAAAAGGTTCGATCGGCCGGCGCGCAAAACGAGGGCCGAGTATATTGTGGCCCACGAATAAGCCTAAAAAGTAAAGAAGACAGCATTTCATCAAAAAGAAAGAAAACTGTGCAGCCGGTGCTTCCCATCAATCTCTAGCTGTATGAGTGCTAGATCATCAGATGGTCTCACTGAGATGCACTGACTTATGTACGTACATGGATAGATCTTGAGTTTCTTCCCCTTTCTTTCCCTAGCTATCATCTTTCTTTCTATCGATCTGCAGGCGCTCCGAGACGTAATACGGGACACGCTTCAGGAAACCTTAGCGCAGGTTTTTGCCACGGGGAGAGTCAAAGTTGGGGTAAGAGGGGTCCTGAGGGAGGAGGCTAAGATGATGTCGCTCTGCAGATAAGAAGAGACCATCATTCAGACGAACACAAGAATTCGATCAAAACTTTCTCCCCTCACTGAGTTCAGAAGGTGAGTCGGCAAAAAAGGTACCAGACGGTCTGCAAAGAAAGTTTGGAAGTTTCTGCAGACAAAGAGCCTTGCAGGGCACAGCAAAGAGTCTCATCGTGGGCAGTGTGATGTGTGCAGAGACCCGTTCGGGAAGTGGAAGAAGAAGAAATTTTTTTTTACGGTAACCTCCACCGCCGCGGTGAGAATCGCGGTGAGTTATACAGTTGTAAATGCACGGGGGAACATGAACTTAGGGTCGTAAAGGGGATACAAAGTTACGGATATTATTTAGGTCGTTGCTTGGCGGCTGACTGGTGCTTTCTGAATATCTCACGGGAACCCGTGTCCTCTTTTGCAAGTCGTAACTATAAAGCAGTCAAACGGTGATCAAACAGTCAATTTTAAAGAGCATTGAGTGCACGTACATGTCCGCAGAAGAAGAATCTCTTCAAATTTTCTTTAACAACGTCAAGACACATCATTACCACTCGTCATACGCATAAAAACTTCGTTTTTCTATATAAGATTCTGTATACAGCTTCAACTGTTTCCGTCCTTTGGCCTGCCAGAGTGGAAGGTGGAAAAAATACCTCCTCTCCGCTTTGCCTGGTGATGGAGAGACGGAGAGACACGGATAGACGGAGAGACAACTACTTCCGAATCGAAGTGTTCCCTGAGGTCATTTTCTGCCTTACTCAGCTAGCTCTCAGATAGCCCTCACACATTGAAAGAAATCAAGTGATATGGCCGTGACGTGGCTCTTATCTTTCACCCATGTAGGCCGTGCCATGGCGCTATTTGGCATTGTTTCGTCTGTGTGACTAGCTATGGGACCTTTTGCACGTTTGTAAGGCTTAATTTAACATAAGTACAGCGCTATACAGCGGCACACACTCATGAATCATTAAGACCGTCTCCCAAATGACCGTCTTTTTATGTCCGTGTAGTACGTGTGCATTAGTGTGTATAGTCATTTTAACTTATCTAGCAGTGCATCATACTAGTCTAGCAGACACTTAGTACGTCTTAGCCTATAGAGCCGCTTCTTAAAAAAACATATATATAACATTAAATTATTAAATTTTGCTATGAAATAACAAAACATTAGTTCTTTGTTAACTGCATTAATCATTTGCAAACTGCCTCGTATGTTGCCGTCTAACATAGTCTAACACTATTATATACATTCCTATTCTAAGCTAGATTCTAAGCTGATAACGATGCCGTATATGATGATGATGAATCAAATTTAGGGGAAATAAAAGAAAAAAAAGTTAGAAGTTAGTTAAATTACTAATCATTTTTTTAAAAAATAAGCTTTCTATCTAGCTTTCTATTTTTTTCATTTTTTCTTAATGCAATGCATTCATACTATAAGGTCACTTATTTTGCAAGCACTCAATAATTGATCATTGAAGTCGTTTCCAGCTTTTTGACTCGTGAAGCGTAAGTTTTTTTCTCTTATCTCTTTTTTTCTTCTTTTTGATGAATGGAAGGTAGTTCAGAGTGTGTCTAAGTGTGTCGTTCGTTTGTCTGCCTTGCTACAGTTGTCAATGACTCGGATTAAAAATGGTGCCACCCAATTCTTGGTATAACGGGCCACTTTGGTGTTGCAAGCGCCTTTAAATGCCCTTTTTAATCTATAAGTAGACAAATGTGAACAGAACTTGCATGTTATGCCCCGCAGTTGGTCAGAGCCTAAGTCGTGTGCTTATTTACTCTAACTGTCTCAATTCAAGTCATGCATGAATTTTCACACAAAGGATAAAACCCTATATATGTATTAATATGTACATCTCTGTGATAGTTTCAGGACAAGATACTGAGGTTTCAGGACACTCAATTCAATTCAATTCACAAGTATATCACGTAAAAGTATAAACAGACACACTCTGAATTTCTGTGAAACGTAGCAAGCATAATGCGCCAGGCGCGGCAGCCGTGCGCGATCAAGAATGCATGCAGCGCGCAATCCGCGCGAAATCGCTATATGGATTTTTTTTTTTCGCGGCATGCATGCATGCATGCATGCATCGGTCGATGGATCGTCCATGCATGCATCGATCGTTATAATTGAAAACTGCTGCATGCAGTTTGCAGTCGACCTGCATGCATGACACTGCATGCATCTCAGAAACTGTAGAATCTTGGCCCTTTCAGAGCACCTTAAACAGCTTACAGCGAGAAGTCAGAGAGTTGTGGGGAACAGCAGGCATCGGTCACTTATCGAGCGAAACTCCGAGTTTGCGTCCACCTGCTCGCTGATTTTAAACTCGTAGCCAGGCCACCGCCTAAATAAACGTGTACAATCACAATGGCAAAGGCTCTCTGCTCATTTGCTCTATCTGCCCTTACCCTGGCCTCTGGCTCCTTCTTGGGCCACAAGGACTCAAAAGCAATTCTCCCGACGCATGCTGTGGTGACGACTCACGCTGTTGTCGCAGCTCCTGTTGTTGTTGCTGCACACCCCGCAATAGGGGTCCTCCATACGTACACAGGAGATCCTTACACAGCAGAACCCTACTGCTTTGGAGACCCCTGCGTCGATGTTGCAAAGACATACCCTGGTCAGTCACTTGATGATGCAAGAAGGCACGGATGTATATATGTATATACCCTACCGATACACGAATCCAAGTAATGCTGTACATACAGGTAGAGTTTTTTCTCCTTTCAACGAAAACACGACTAGCTGAGGATAAGCACGAAAGAAAAGTCTTCGACGGAGGGTCCTTCGTAGCTTGCCTTGCTTCGGACCACAACGACAGCTTTTGGTATCTGCGTTATTGCATGTGTCCCTCGACACTCTGCATTGCATGTGTCCCCCGTCATTGCAATTCTGCCCACACCGCATGCATCAGTACAGATGAACCTGTAAATCAAGAGATAGACCTCTCTTGTTATGCGCTTCTTCAAAAGGAAAGGCATGAGGAGAGAGAGAGAGAGAGAGAGAGAGAGAGAGAGAGAATCGAAAGGTGGCCTCTCCTCTTTTGAGGGACACATACCGTACGAAGAAGAAGTACAAAAAAGAAGTTGGCTCAAGTTTCTTCCCATTTCACTTTGTTTTCTCTGAGCCTCTCCGACCACATGGAAGTGTTAGGCATAGGAAGACTGCGTACTGCTTGTGAACAACTCTCAGGAAGACTTCGAGGAGATCGGTGGATGTCAATGCGCAAAGGTGCAAGGTCATCTCTGATCATTTGTTTTAGTATGCACGCAATCAACACACAAGCAGGAAGCCAGTGCCAACATATTGAAGCTCTCAACAACGCTTCTCCATAGAAATTATATTGAAAACACAGGGCTATCCATTCAACTGAAAACTTGCAGACTGGACTTGTCTGCACAATGCAAAGATTGCCGTCGGAGGTAAAGAAACTCCAGGCATCACCTACTGCTACAAGGAAGTTGCAGCGGGACACAGCGGGGTCCAGCAGATTGTCAGTCTGTACCAGCCGTGCGATAAACAAGCCGACTGCTTTGCTGCGACTTTTTCGTTCTGTCTACAAACCATTTTTTTTTCTGTGACCTCGCAGCTCTTTCTCTTTGCCTATATGTTTGTTGTAAGTGTGTATGCAAAGAATTCCTTTTTTCCCGTCGCACCGCCTCTCTCCCCCCCCCTCTCTCTCTCTCTCTCTCTGTGTGTGTGTGTGTGTGTGTGTGTGTGTNGGGGGGGGGGGGTACGTATGTGTGTGTGCATGCATGCATAATGTGTTTAAACGCGTGATCTCCCTCCTTGTGATGCTTATGTGTGCAGTCGTACAGCCAACCTCCCGGGTACGGGAAATCTCCTTTTTCGAAGAGGTGGAGCTGCTTCGGGTTGGTTGGTATCTCCGTTTTTCTCTTTGTCTTCTTTTGTCTTTTGTCTGCTTGTTTGCTTCCCCCCCCACCTGATCTGGCCTTTCGGGTTTCAACAGTTTCATGGCCAAATGTTCGCTGCTGTGTTGCCTTCCTTCCTTCCTTCCTTCCTTCCTTCCTCCTTCCTTCCTTCCTTCCTTCCTCCCTTCCTCCTTCCTTCCTTCCTTCCTTCCTTCTTCCTCCCTTCCTTCCTTCCTTCCTTCCTTCCTTCTTCCTTCCTTCCTTCCTTCCTTCCTTCCTCCTTCCTTCCTTCCTTCCTTCCTTCCTTCTCTCTCTCTCTCTCTCTCTTTCTTTCTTTCTCTCTCTCTCTCTCTCTCTCTCTCTCTCTCTCTTTCTTTCTTTTTTTCTTTCTTTCTTTCTTTCTTTCTTTCTTTCTCGTTTACCGGCGGGCTGGACTGCAAGAGAGTTAATTTGGAGAAGGGGACCGTGCACAAACGACACGCATGCTCTTACGTTGCTTTTCTCCTCGTTGATCTTTTCTCGTGTCCCTGTCTGTGCCTCTGTCCGGTGACTCCTGT
>JAHBMJ010000298.1:34155-49658 GCA_018398765.1 Chromera velia | reverse complement strand
CCCAAACCCCCCCACAGCAGACAAACAAGCAGCACGGGAGAACGCAGTCCCTCCTCGGCTCACCATCGCCACCGTAATCCTCCTCCTAACCGCAAGGAATTCCGACAGCTTGTCCGAGCAGATCGAAACACCTCTACGTCCGGAAGCCAACCTTTCCGACCTCCTCAAAGCCCCATCCCCCCCAACCCCCCCTGTCACCTCTCTGTCCATGCAGTCGGATTTGAACCTCCAGCTAAAGTCGCCTTTCACTCTCCTTCTCACTCCCACCGTATTCTACTTCGGCATGTACGATCGAATGCAGGCCATCTCCGCATATCGCAATTCCATCTGGGACCTTACAATAACGACCAGTGGCGTAACCACAAACAATCCATGCCTCCCGTTATTTACAGAGAGAGTTGAGTAAAATCGATGTGCATACCCCCTTCCTGACGCGTTCCTTTTTCCACTAACCCTACCCCCCACCCCCCTTCCTGCCGCATAAAGATGCTGAATGAACCTATCCATCACAAAGCCCACCGTACTCCCCAAATAAAACCCATGTACCTATAGAGACCAAACCATATAGATGAGTTTCCCTGCCGTGAAGTCTGCATGATCCCAGTGCTACCTGCAGCCCCTCTTGAAGCCCCTCAAAAAGACAGAAAACTTTGAATCCGACAGATTAAGAAAAAGATCCGCTGTTATGCAATGCAATAGCAAGAGCCGACGCAACACCCTCTTTTTCATCCCTGCCCTAAAGACTGTGCGTTCCCTTGCAGCAGGGTCCTCTTTCTTATGTGGAGACGGGGGGGAAACAGTGAGTGAGTATGATGGCGGAACCGAAGCATGCATATGCAGCGAGACGGAGAGTACACAATCGCAGTCACAAACTCGCGACCCACATACGGGACAAGATTGCATTTCATGTTCCCCGGTACAAGCAAGAAACATCCTCAATCCTGCCATCGCTAACATACGTTTGGATACTTCCTCCCTGCATCTCTCAGTCACAGCGTTTCTCCCAAAACCCCTCACTCCTCTGTCAGCCAACAACCGATCACGCACAGAGTCAATTTTCCTTTCCAACCAGTCAATGAATGAATTAATCCCATTTATGGAGAACGATATGTCAAAGCTTACTTGATTAGGTCGCTCCGAAATCGTACCCTGATCCTCCAGTCAAGCACCGCCTTGGCCGCCCTTTCCTTTCCATAGGGCCAACGCTACCCCAAACACGAGGGCCTGGATGTCCGCATCATCTGGAATGTTGCCCACCCCGCAGTCAGCAAGGAACTGCACCAGATCCCTCCTCGCCACACTCTCTTCTACGCCCTCGATACCGATTTTTATCAGCTTCGACGACTCGACGACTGCTTGCATCTCCCCATCCCTGAACACCGGTGCCTCCTTCAGCAGATTGCCAAAGGAGATCCTGTCACCGGATCCTCTCCCCGGGGGTTCAAGGCCTAAGCCCCGAAGTACATTCCCAGGCTGTTCGACATGCCTAGGTGTCATGTTCACTGGGGAGACAAACCCCGATCTGTCCCCTCCAGTCCCTCTGCTCTTTACATCCACCGCCCCTCCTCCATTCCCCCCCCCATTCACGCCCCCATCCCCTTCATCCACTTGTTCTCTCCTCCTCTTAGCAGACAGGGGTCTCGCCCCAGGTGCGGCGGCAGCTGCCGCAAATCCCTCCAACCCCGTGATACTTACCCCCCCCATTGCCTGTGGCATGTCTTAATCTGCGCCCGGCTGGGCCACGTCCTCCCCCACGATCACGATAGGCACCTGAGGACCTGCTGGTGGGGGAACCAGATAGCCTCCCCCCCCTCCTGCTACTACTGCTGCGGCCATCGTTGTTGAACTGCCCTTCCTCACGTCTGTGTGCCGATTCAGACTTACACTTGTACTCCCGCCCACGCCCATCTCTGCACCCCCCTCGAGTGGAGCCGTTGGTGTCAGGCCTCTCGGCAGCCCACCCGACCCCGTCCCCTGGGCCCGAAGCTCCCACTGTCTCGCTAATGCAGTCACATGATTTGTGAACTGCAGCGGAGACGAAGCCCTGCAGGCCTTCACTATCCCCCTAATCATCCTCTCCCCCGACTCCCCACTAGGGAGCATCATGAAAATGAAGTCCACCAGCCTATGGAAGCTGATGTACTTCCCACCAATCTCATTCACCATTGCCTCCACCGCTCCTTCGAACTCCTTCTGCCCCACCCCTCCTGCCGGGTACATCTCCCTCTTCAAAGCCCTGAAGGGCCCCTTCAAGAAGATATCGAGGAAGTCACATCCGAAGTGAGCCCCGGATATCGTCGCCTCCCTGACGAATGCTAGTCCGGGTGAGTATGCCGGATTTGGGGTCCTCCCGTCCAGTTTAAACTGAAAGGACGGGTGCCAGAGCTTGTTCGCATCTAGGGTATTTTACTGAAAAAAAAAAAATAATAAAAATTAATTTTATACCCCCCCCTTCAAGTATGTAAAACACTCTAGACATCTAAAAGTATGCTCAATGTGGTTCTTTACCTAAAAGAACCTTCATAAACTTAAAAAAAGAGTTGTAACATCATGATTTATGATGGTTATTTACGGTTTTCATCATGTTGCCACTTATGGTTCTAAGAGCAGTAAAACATCGTTATGTAACCTAACACTTAACCTACCTAAACCTTATGTAACCTGGTACAACCTGCTTCAAATCACTTCATTAACACCAGCAGACATGATTTCAAAACCATATGACTCAACTCTCCTTCAGTTTTCATCCTTTTTATCACTTTCACGCTCAATCATATCATTAAACTGACTTTCTGCGCGAGCAAGCTCGTCGTTATTCACTGTTACCCCCCCCCCAACCAAAACTGCCGAATGCAACCAGAAAAAAACAGCAGAAAGGGGTGTGTCGTCAGTTCTCGGCATTAACGTGCGACGGAATAAAAGCGGTTTGAACTCTGTTGTGTCATCTGAAGAAGAAACCCGTTCATATGAAATGATACGAGTGGAAAATGTGGCATTCTCTTCAACAAGGGCAATCCGAGATACCCCCAAACTTCTTCCTTTTTTTGTTGTTGGGTGCACATCAGATGGATCAATTAAGTCCAAAACTTTGCTGACAAACCACTCTTCCATACTGCTATCACTGCTTTCCCACCTGCAAGTAACAACGTCCCCTACCCCAACAGAATAGTCCCCCCTCTCTGGCAAAACAGACTAAGATCACTAGCAGCGTGAGTGCAGCAGAGGGACGTAGGGGAGCGAAGGAGGAGAGCTCGGGCTCTGTGGTTACAAGTGAGACAGTAGAGGGCTAAGCAGAGAAGACATGAGGGAGGAAAGCTAAGAAAAGGGCTCTCTTGAACAGCCACAGCACCTTTCTGCTTTCGATCTTTTATTGCCATCACACTCTTTTCTCTGTTGTCCCTGATTCCATTTGTCTGCCAGCTTGAATGCTCCATCGCAAATTTGTTGAAATTTGACGATGTTTTTCCCGTGTGCATGATTGCCTGGCTTACCGAGACGAGGTGTCTCAATAACAGTTTTGAAGAGTCAAATCATCAGTTTTAAGTTTGTTTTGAACAGTTTGAGGCTGGTTTATACTATGTTAATACTGGTATTGGCAGGTTTAAGCAGGTTTCAAAAGATGACAACGTTAAAATGAAGGTTCTATAACCTTGTGTCCGAACCTTCATTGGCAACAGCCCCTAAACCTACCCTTAACCTAATATAACCTTGCCGAACCAAGGATTTTACATGTGATTATGTGTTCAAATGACTTTTTAGCAAAATTGGGTTAGGAATCTATTTGAAAAAATGTTTAAAAACTGTTTTTTTGTAAGGTTTTCTACTATAAAACCTAGTACACCTCCATCAAAGTGAAATACCCTAGGTTCGTATCAACAGACCTCGCCACCATGCACGTAAACTCATGCAGACAGGAGTTCTTATCCACGGCCTCGATCTGCTTCATCTGGTTCTTGGGTATCGCCTGCAGAAGCAGGCTCTTTGCACCACCTCCTCCCTGGAAGTCATACACGTCCATCACTTGTGCCGCCAACCCCGCCCTTGCCCTCTCCAGCGCCGCCTGCATGTTCTCTCCATCCCTCATCTCCACCACAACTGCCTTTCTCCTTCCCTGCGTGGAACCCGCCTGCCCACGCATCTGGAGGGCTGCCTCCCTGTCCACCGGAATGGCTGGCAGTGCTCCCAACTCGTCGTCCCACTGTCCACTCATTGCGCAAAGCTACAGATCCTACTTTCAAGCGGACTTCCAGGAGAGTGTCTACCTTTCTGCCTACAGTTCTGCTTACGAAACAAAGCACACCTTGCCCCTGAAGGTAAGACAATTGCCTACAGGTGTATCGTGAAAATCTTGAGTTCTTGGCCAAACGCTGCCTCAAAAACAGGTACAATTAGTGTTACCTTAGAAATCGCGTTACTTTAGACAGCTGTAACATATGTCCTAACCGTCTCCGCACTGTGCTAGTAGGCGGCAGCACTGTGTTCAGTAGAAGAGCAGTCCTTCTACTCGAAATCTCACATGCCCGTATCTCAGTATGCATGTATAGATAGACGGATGCATGCCAATTCGATGCCAAATACACGTACGGCACGAAAAATCAATAAATCTCGGCATGGCTCAAACACCACCCCGTGAACGATCGGTCGCGCGCACAATTTAAAATCGTCCTGGCACAAGCCGCAGTACCAATGCGCACACTCCCAATCCTGACATACCAAACGAGCAACCGCAATTCCAACATACTGATGATATGTACGAAACCTAGGCATGAATAGTATTTTAAAAGCAATATATCGATTTATTTATACGTTATTATTTTTCATTTTTTTTTTAATATTCTTTGAATGAGATTTGCTAGGCCGCAAATTTGGATAGACTTGATTGGCCGTGCCGCAGGCGCGAACGATTTTGATATTTTTTTTTCAAGTGAACATTAGGTTCAGGGAGGTCGCTGCATGCATACGTGGGCTCAGGGGATTGTTTGGTAAGTGCCCCCCACTTCGCTTTCCAGGGCCATTCACGCCCGGCCGAAATCTGACGCAAGCAAGCTTGCAAACGGCCCCGGAAAGCAAGAAAAATGAGAACACTACACGATTAACGCATGCCGGCCGGCCAGTCGACCGCACGGGCAGTCGTGCCAACCTCCCCCGCGGGAAAAGCCGCGGAACTCCCCCCCCGTGAGAAAAAAGGCCGGTGTAAGCATGAATCTGAAACCCATCTGACGCACGCGTGACCCAAATTCAGCCTTTCGGGGCCGGGTTTTTGGTGAAAAACACTGCATGCATGCGTGGGCTGGGGTATTTCTGTTTTGTAAGTACCCCCTACTTCACTTTCCAGAGCTATTAAGGCTGCATGCATGTGTGAAAGCTCCGCGCAATTCACTGCATGCTCTCATGCACTATCATGCACTATGCCGCCTCCGCTACGCTCTTGCGGCATGCTGGGGCCCAGTAAGGCTAAAACCGATGAGTCTGTACTTAGAGACAATCATATGATATTATACTGACTAGGCTAGATCCGCTTGATCCTCATATATGGGGACGCGACTTACATAACAAATTCTTCAATTATCCTCAAAACAAAACTCTCAATCACTATTACCCTCAATCATCAGTAATTATCAAAGATAATACAAAATAAATCGTAACTCCGAAATTTAAGTTTGAATCTATTATATAGAGACCCCTCTGAATACTTTTGAAACTAATCATGAAGATTAAAGATAAGTTTGCCATCTTTAAGCGATCAAACCGTTTTAAATAAATAGTTTGTTGATCAGTATTATGATTAGTATTTAGCAGCTTCGACAGTTAGGTTTGATTCAACTTGAAAGGGTCTTATTTTCTCAGTTGGATCGGGTTGACTTAAGCCGAGGGCAATTCTCGGCTGTAATCGGCAGTAACTTTCTCATTGGCCAAGCCGTGTGCCACACCATGTCATACCATGCGCCGCCCTGCATCGTAATATGCCTCCATAAGCGGCTGAAGAAAAAGGAAAAAGACCTGAGGGCAGAAGACAGAAAGACGGAGGCAGATGGTAGGAGAAGAAAGACTGTGCCACCGAAGTGGAGGTACACGCATTCTAATACATTCAAGTGAGGGCTGAAAGCGGAGGGAGACAAGTGAATGGCTGATACTGCCAGCTGAAGGCTGAAAGAGAAGAAACGTAAGCTGAGGGCGGGAAACAGAAAGGTAGATGCAGATAGCTGTAGATTGCAAGAGCAGATACAGCGTAGAACAGAGGTAGAAGCTAAGAAATGATATTATGATCAAAGGATTAAAATAAAAGGGAGAAAAAGAAGGGGCTTGTAGCAGAATGTAGCAGAGGGCTTGAGAGGGCTGGTCCCTAGAAAGAAAAGAAATGCTGCATAGAAGAGGCAAAATGCACCCTGAACACGATAGGCACAATTAAAGGGAGAGGCACACTATGAGTACACGCGGGGGTCATGCCTCGCGGCATGCCGCGTACCGCCAATTCGGCTAAGGCATGGGCAGTGCCAGCAAATTTTATAGGCACAACCTGTGCCTACTTGCTGTTTGGAGGCCGGACACCAAAGCGACAAGAACTTAACAAAGTGAGCACACATCCTTCTTCTTGACAGTGTTACGATCTCATGCCCTTCTTTTTTTAGCCCACTGAATCGAAGAGAACGGAGAATGAGCCGTAGGTATAACCAAAATTTTCTTTCGGGCATGATGACCGACTCTCCTCCTGCTTCAGAGTCTACCTCTCCAACGGCTTCTGAAGCTGCGACGGCAGCAGCAAGGATCGATGAGAGTCTCCAGCCTGCCCGGAGTTGTGCCCCTTCATTGTCTGCCGGTGCTGCGGCGGAGTATAGAAAGAGATGGTTAGATACCCTGCAGAGTAAAGCAGTAGATTTGGTTAGAGAATCAACCTCCGTGAAAGAATTTATTGCATTCTGCTGTTTTACTCCTTTTGATACGGGGACCTTGTGCTATGATGTATATGAGACTCCGTTGAGAATGCAAGTCCATCGAGCCATCCTGAAGACCTTCGAGAAGGAACCGTTTTTCCAGGACTGGCTGTGGAAGGCTTATCAGGTTAGAAAAATTTCGTTCGTTGAAGCACATCGATCCGAAGTGTTTTTAACATTTTTTCCCCTCCCTATTTATGGTTTGCAGTACGTTCAATACACCGACTTGGGTGTAACGACGACCACTTTGGCAGATTTTGAGTTTAAGGCAGAGAACATGAAGGCATGGCGTAACAGGCTACAAGGTAAGGCATTGGAGACGGTGATGCCAGGAGTGCTGAAACCTCTATAGATTTTTTTGACATCGATTCAGCAGGCTGAGCTCACCAACACTATGACAGTGAGTCCCCCCTCCTTCCTGTTTGTCTTTGTCGGTACAATTGTAGATGGGCTTGGCATCCCAGAAGAAGCTGTGTCTCTCTCTCTTTCTCTCTTTCTCTGGAAGACCGCCGTTGTTCCACACAATCTGTTCGATGAGAACCCCCCCCAGATGCCTGCCTATCTGGAGATTCCCCACCCCCTCACCGCCGATGTGATTTGTGCACTCAAAAGCCCCTTTATGATTTGAATGACTGCAGAGATTTCAGGAATAACAAAAAAAATCGGCAGGGGACAGGGGTATACAGCCTCTGAAAAGAGCGAAGACAGGGTGTTCATCTGTTAGAAGGCAGGGGGGAATCCAATCAAGCGCTGACCTCTGTCAGAAGGGGGGGATAAAAGGCAGAGAGTGCTTCCCCTTCGAAACGTAGGCAAGAGATCACTTCAGACTACAGGACCAGATCAAAGAGCCCGCAGAAGGGCCTGCAGAAGACCTAGACTTCATCCCCTCCTAACGTTCCCCCCACCCCCACCCCCACCCACCCCCGCCCCTTGGGCCTATGTTTCTAAAAATGATATTAAAAATCTGTTCTATAGTTCTTTTTCTATCGTTACAACGTCTTCTTCCACAAAGTTTCAGCTTCTAACTCTTTACCAATTATGAGAACAAGTTTTTTGCGGAAAAGCGCTGGTCTTCTATGCAGAGGGGGGGGTAAAAAGCACCCCACTCGCCCCCGGCATGCGAAAACATATTATGTAGATCTATACCGACAGGCTTCTAATTATCAAACTGCATTTTTTTGTATTATTTTGTTTGTGGGACTGTAAAGATTAACTAAAATGATTCTCTAAAGACTAAAATCTTTCACTATGTATCGGTTGAAGAATTCACTTGAGAATTCAATCTTCTTCGGTGACTTACGGTGACTTCATTGTCGCTGAAATCAGACGGGATGCCTTTGGTTGAACAGCGAACTGCAACTTTTTCACAGAGATGCTGCAACAAACAACGTTAAGGGTCCTCCGCCCATGCAAGTGCAGGGTCACTGCAGGGCCATCTGGAGTCTGCAACGGCTTTAAAGAGGGGTGCGGCTTGGCACTGAGTCGCCCAAAGGTGCTGTTTAAAAACTTTGCGATGTGGCTTCCAAAATCCTCCGATCCTGTTGGAACATCAGGGTACGACGGGAAGCATTCTGAGAGTTTCTCCAGGAGTTCTCCGTCAAGCTTGAGAATGTCTTTCCAAATTTCCACACGGGAGGCATCTAGGGAGGCACCCCCTAGGGTCTTTCTTCTACGACGCTCCCGACGCTCCATCTCATCCATCACTGAACGCGCTGTGAGTTGACCTTGACGTTCCCAGAACCGGGTCTTCTCCTGAACGAGCAGCTCTTTAGTGGCAAGGAAGGCCTCCTCCTTTGTCTGAATGAGCTGTTCCTGTTTCCGAATGATCTCACGGAAAAGGTCACTGTACTCTGCGCACAGAACGGCCAGTCAATCACGGAGCGAGAAGGCAAGCACGAGGTAAAAATGGAGAGTGAGAATCACGATCGAAAAGAGAGCCGATTACCAAACGATCGAAGCACTGAAGACAGCTGGATTTGCCGGCGCGTTGTTGACACAGAAGGCTAGCGAGGCAGCTGAAGAAGCGGATTAGCACGTCCAGATGAAAGATGGCAGACAGCCAGAAACATCACACGGAGGGTGGCAGTGGATGACGTGAGGTACAGAGGAAGCAGACGGAACACACGCACAAGAAAAGAGGAAAGGGGAAATGTGAAAGATTTAGCCAGCCACACGATTTTGGAAAGGAGTGGACAGGTGGACCACAAGGCAACCAACAGAAGCAATAAGGCAACCAAGGCAAATGAGGTACACAGGACAGAGAGACGAGCGGAGGCAACAGACCAGAGGTGGAGGCCCTTGCTGCTGCTGGAGAAGCAGGTTCTCTTTCCCCTGGAGCTCGGTCAGCTGGTTGTTCAGCGACGTCAGCTGGTTGTTCTGCGATGTCAGCTGGTTGTTCTGCAACGTCAGCTGGTTGTTCAGCGACGTCAGCTGGTTTCGCAAGTCCGCCTTTTCCCAGTCAGCAAATCCACCAGCATCACCGGTGGAGATCCCGAGGGCCGCTTTAACCTGTCCAGTCTCCGCTTTCACCTGTCTAATTTCCGCCTTGACCTCATCGAGTTCAGGCTGCACCCGAATAGTTTCTTCCTAAGTTTCCAGTAGCGCAAGAAGAAAGCCAGTTGCCTTTTGCGAAAAGGGCCTCCACAGCAGGGTCGGCCTTCTGCTTGACAGAGGGCAAAACTGGGATCTCTTCAACTGAAACCCAGCGCCTCCAGAAAGGAGAACGCAAAAAAGCACAGAAAAAAAACGCATCATCGTGATTGTTCAGAGTATGACGAGAAGAACAGACACGTATGACGAAAACAGCAGACAGCTCGCACCAAAGTCAGCGTTCAATCCGAACTAACAGTGCCTGGAAGACAGTTATTACCTGGCCTAAACGGGGCCCAAACGGGGCCCCGGCAAAGCACACATGTGGCCGAGGCCCCGGGCGGTCGGGCAATGCTAGGCGGTGGTATAAGGGGCGACTACAGAAGTGCGACTACAGAAGTCGAGGGTAATACTTGGCGGGAAAGCGCCCCGGGCGGTCGGGAGGCAGCAATCATTGCTAGGCGGCGGTGAGAGGCGACTACAGAAGCGCGACTACAGAAGTCGAGGGTTCTTTGGTTGGCCGCACGTGTCCCTCTGAGTCTGTTTGTTACTCTGTAAAAGGTCGATCGGTCTGCCCTTTTCTTTTCCCAGTTTCGGCTGTTTGTTTCTCTGGCTTCTCGCTATGGCTATCTTTTTTATAGCAGCATCAAAACGAACTCTTGTCATGCGGGGTATGTTGTTGAGAATGTATTTCCTTTACTTTTGCCTCCATGTAGCCGCGTTTGCTCGTCTGACTTTGCCGCATTGGTGTACATTGGTGTAAGGCCGGCGCCTCGGAGGAGAGAAAAAGACAGAGAGGGGAAAACAAAGCAGGAGTGAGAAGTAGGAGAGCAAAAGAGAGGGAGATGAGGATAAAAAAAGAGTAAAGTGCTTTATCCCTCCTGTCCGGCCACCTTATGGCGTCCAGACAGAAGGTAAAGCGAGGATAAGAATCTTAGGAAGATCTAGAGAAGGAATGTGAACAACACTTATTCAGGCAACAGTTTACAGAAGGTTTAGCTCTAGAGCGATCTGGGATTCCCATCAGTTAAGTTCATTCTATCATTGCACAAATTCTACTTATGCTTCTCTCTGTTCCTCTCTCTTAGAGTCTCAGACTCACGATCTATAACAAACAGACATTAGCCTTAAACGATCCTATCTGTTGCTCAAGTAACATTGCTTAAATGCGAATATTACGAAGGTCAGACTCGACTTCGACCGATGCGCGCACGACACGTACAAAGCAAAGCGCAGTGGCGGAATGTGGCACGGCACACTGGCTTACTCAGTCATGGCGCATACGAAAGCTCAAAGGGTGGTACCACACGGTAGGACTCTACAGATCCCTCCCAGCCATGGACAGGAAAATTGCGTCCTCGCGATCAGTCAAACACATCCGAGCATGCGCAAAAAGGAAAAAAAAAGAGGCGAGTGAAAGAACATGACCAACCAGATACAATGCAAACCCATGCAACCAACAGAACACCTTCAAGGAGGTAGTCAAAAAAATCTAGACGTGAAAGCTGATAAGCAGAAAAGTTTCCTCTCATTGATGTAAGTCAATCAGATTAACGTACGCAAAGGTATTATCACCTCTGCCTCGCCGGCAACGCCAACTAGCCAGGCCTTTCCTTGAAAAGCCTGTTTTAGGAACGTCGGCTTGCTCGGGGTCTGCAGAAGCACATCCTCTCTACCTAACAGCAGAGTTCGTCATTGGACGGCCGCAAGCTTCCCATTGCAAGGTCTTATACTTTCCCAGCTCTCCATTAACCTTTCGTACCCCCCAGAAAGAAAGAACGAGACAGAAATGCTAGACAGAAAGAGCGACAGAGAACATGATACAGTCAGGCCTGCGTGGTATCCGTGCGGTCACATACATGTATGCATCTCCACACCGATACATAGCATTGTGCTTGCAGTCGTTTACTTTACTCTTTTTTTCCCCTCAACTCCCTCTCTTTTGCTCTTCTACTTCTTACTCCCGCTTTGCTTTCCCCTCTCTGTCTTTTTTCCATTTTTTTCTTCCTCCAAGACGCCGGCCTCGCACCAATGCAGCAAAGTTAGACGAGCAAACGCGGCTATATGGAGGCAAAAGTAAAGGAAATACACTTTCAATAACCTAGCTCAACAACACATCCCGTATGACAAGAGTTCGTTTCAATGCATCCAGTAGAAAAGACAGCCACAGCGAGAAGCCAGAGAAGCAAACGGCCAAAACTGGGAAAAGAAAAGGGCAGACTGATCGACCTTTTACAGAGTAACAAACATACTCAGAGGAACACATACGGCCAACCAAGAAAGTCGCGGGTCGAAAACTCAGGCATGCACATGCATGCGTACACGCTCCCACCACATTAGATCTTCACATTCGTAAATGGAATAGTATTAGAGGGCACCAGAAGGTGGTAGATTAGAAAGCGGAGATGGAGCCAACACAAAAATTCTAAGAGGAACAGACAAGCTCATTCCGATAAATCCTCACTCTCCAAACTCTTACGCAGTTCCACCGTTTCCCTTTTCTCTCGTTTCTCTTTCATGCTGCCTTCGTTTCCCTTGAAGCGGGACGGAAAAATAAAGTTGCACCTCCCACACCTCCGTGGTCTCAAAACAAAGACGCAGATCGAACACCACCAACGATAAAGTGATCGAAAAGAAAGAGGCAGAACTGGCGGAAGAAAAAAGGTAGCCAACTCCGTTTCCCGACTTCGTTTCGCCTTCTTTCACTTTCTCTCTCTCTTTCTCAGACCGGTTTGCTGGAAGGAAGCAGACAATAGACAGAATAGTACGCTTGTAAGAGATCCCCTTCCACTTCTTTTTTCTGAATGCAAGTGACGGGCAGATGGAGGTTCGAACAAAATATGAAGAGACGGCAAAACTAGAGGGCGGCAGCAGAAAGCCTCACACATATCTATCTACATCATTTCCTCCTCTCTCTTCTATTTCACTTCCTTCCTAAAGACTGTATGCATATCTCTTCGCTCGTTGTCACCAACACTGTAGATCGACCCAACACAATGGATACAGACCGGGGCAAACAACCGAAAGAACTGGCGATATATAAGAGAGAGACACAACAAACAAAGCATTCTGACGTGAGGTGAGAGACGGACAGAAAGTGAGTGACAGAGGCAGGGAAGGGCAAATCAAGACAACAGATATCAACGAATCAACGGCCATGAACGGCAGCCGGTCAGACCTATCGGAGGGAGACGCCTGGCAGTACACCGTCTGGCTCCACGCAGATGCTCACGTAGAGACGGCTGGCTCCACCAAGGCCCCCATCAACTCCCGTGCTACGAGAGGGAGGGGCGATACCCAGAGAACCCAGAGGGCCTCCAAAGCACTGGCATCCCCCTGCAGGGAGAAGATATATAAGGGACACAGAGACATGCACGGGCTGTCTCCTTGCTTTTTCTTCTTTTCTCGTTGAACCAGACATCTCGTTAAAGATTTCTTCTCTCTTTGCTCCTCCTCTACTCATTTTCTCTCCGCCTCTTCCAGTCTCTTTTTCTTAAATTAAAGAGGAAGCCAGGGATAACCCGAAATATTTTAAATCAGCAGAAGGAAATGAGAAGGAGACAACGAATGAAGGCACCCCCTCGTGCGCTCGTGCTCTCAGCCATACGAGGGGTCTGACTCCCAAGCCACGTGTAAAACAAAGCCAAAAAAAGCCGCGAGAGAAGAATGATTACTCTTCTAAGGGAGTTCCAGAAGTTCCGAATACGCAGCACGTGCAGTGCTCGACTTGTCATTCTCGTAGTCTGCCTCTTTGATGCTCAGATTTGCAATGAGCTCAATCCTTCTCCCGAGTTCAATGCAGGGGCGCAAGGCGGTGTTAAGCAGTCGTGGGCATGCGCAGGCATAAATGCATAGCAGTGGCAATCAGACAGTCCTCTGCCCGCATCTCATATGCAGCTAACGTAGGGGTAGGCGATCGACTTCGAGTTCTCATTGATAGAAGGGCTCGGCCATCTTATCGAGCACAAACACATTTCGCGCGTGTTAGTGGCTGTATAAAGGGAGGGAAGGAAGAGACCGGACATATTGTAGACTGTCCCGCTGGTTTCTTTCTATCTCGTCTCTTCTTTCTGTCTCGTTTCATCCCCTTGCTGCTCCTTTTGACACACTGTCATGAACGGGGGTTACCCTCAATTCCGGATAAAAGACGTTCCAGTCACATTCAGTCGTTAGTACTTCGCATGCTCTCGGCCAGCCTCGATTCGATTCGCCCCCCCCACTCCGAAACAACCCCCCCCTCCCCCTCTTTCCCCCCTTTTTCCCCTCCCTTTTCCTTGAACTGACTGTACTGACAATTGAAACTTTTGTACTGGAAAGTGACTTTGAAAAATTTAGTTTTTAAAACATTAAAATAGATAGTTTAACCTTTAAACTAATTAATTTTCATAATTTATTTAAGACTATTTAAGCTTAGTAAGATGTTTAAAAAATGAAATAAAAAAATGTGTATATAGAGTATATATTTTTTCAAAACTATAAATTGTCTGGTACCTATCATCGTAAATTAACACTAAGACGAAAACATCATAAAAAATGCATCTGAATGGCTCTGAATCGATCTGATTGAAGCATTTCTTCTCATGATCATAACTGTTTTGTTTTTAATTCATATGAGGCACTGCTCAACGGCGGGGGGGGGGGGGGGGGGGGGGGGGGGGGGAGGGGGCATCTCAGTATATATCAAACACACCCGTGAACGCCACCTGCAGAAATACGTGCACACAAACAGAAAGTCAGTCGAATCGCCAGAATACATATAAAAGTATACATGCAAACACAACTTGTATCTTTAATTTGTATCAGAATGATACATGAAAGTAGGAAGACCGAAATTGGGAAAGCAATCGGACGGGCAGGAAGGCCGAAATCGGGAAGGCAATCAGGCGGGAAGGAAAACTGAAATTGGAAGGCAGTCAGGCTGCCAAGAAGACCAAAATTGGAAGGCAGGCATGTAGGCAGAAAGAACGAACTCTGGGAGGCAGTCAGATATACAAGAAGGCCGAACTTAGGAAGACAGTCGGGCCAGCAGGAAGAACAAAATTAGGAAGGCCATTGGGCAAGCAGAATGACCGAAATTAGGAAGCGTTAGGAGGAAACTTAGGCAGGAAGGAAGGCCAAAATAGGGAAAGCAATCAGGCAGGCAGGAAAGCCGAAATTGGGAAGGCAACCGGATAGGCAGGAAGGCCGAAATTGTGAAGTCAGTCAGGCAGACAGAAAGGCTGAAATTTAGAAAGCATTGAGGCAGATAGAAAGACCGAAATTTGAAGGGCAGTCAGGCAGGCAAGAAGGCCGAAATGGGAAAGCAGTCAGCATGGCAGGAATGTAAAACTCTGGAAGGCAGTCAGGCAGGCAAAAAGGCTGAAATTGGGAAGGCAATCGGGCAGGCAGGAAGACCGAAATTGGGAGCGCGGCGAAGGCCAAAATTAGGAAGGCAATAAGGCGGGCGGAAAGGCTAAAATTGGGAAGACATTTAGCCAGACAGAAAGGCTGAAAGCTAGAGGGCAGTCAAGCAGGCAAGAATGGCGAAATTTTGGAGGCAGTCAGGCAGGTAGAAAAAAACACAGGCTCGGCACGTAGGGGCGCTACTCCCTTTCGCAGTCTGAAGACTGCAGCCTTAACAAAAATGCAAAGACCTACCTCTGGAGGAGTTGAAGAAGGACTAGGACACAAAACAAGCATCTCCTGGAAGAGACCCACGACCTGCAAAGAGCAGAGGAGGGGGGCAGGGGTGAGCAACACAGGCAAAGGGAGACGGCAGTTTTTTACCTTGCCGAGGGCAGACCGGTCAGTCGCTCAGCAACCACAATGGCCAGGTTGCAACCACACAGGAACACTTACAGACATCATACAAAGCCTTCTGCATGCACCAAGAAAGCTCATCTCTGTAAACAAGATTTTTTTAATTCCTTCACTGGGAGGGGGGGGTGGACCCTCTCGCAGGGGTACGAAACAACCCAATTTCGTACCCCTGGTGGAGGGGGG
>JAHBMJ010000298.1:30000-34149 GCA_018398765.1 Chromera velia | reverse complement strand
ACCCCTGGTGGAGGGGGGGGGTCCGACCTGCTCTCCAGGTTTGCCTCCAAAATGTGTCTAGGAGTGTTTCCTAGACACATTTTGGAGGCAAACCTGTAGAGCAGGTCGGACCCCCCCCCTCTACCAGGGGTACGAAATTGGGTTGTTTTGTACCCCTGCGAGAGGGTCCACCCCCCCCTGTTGCTGGTGGAACAAGACAAAACGAACTGACCTGATTAAGCGACCCAAACCAGTCTGGCAACCCTTCTAGTTGTCGGACAACTCCTTTGCACCAAGGCAACCACTCCCATGAGCAACCAGAGGTGTCCAGCCAACATAGATACCGGAGGGGTACAAAACTCCGGAATCTGTAACCCCTCCAAAAATAAGGTTCTGGAATAACAAGTTGAAGACGATTTCGTTATTGTCAAGCCTTCCAATACAATCTAATGGAACGCTTGACAACGAGATTTTGTGGATAGAGGCCCATTCTGTTGACCCGACTTTCTGAGTGGAGGAGAACTTTCTGAAGACCTGACTGAAAATTTTTCAGATCGGCATTTTAATGGGTCAGCGCGCAGCCGGGAAGTGCTTTTTGGCCTTGGTGGCCGGCCGGGCCCTGGCCCGCAACGCGTAGCTTGCCTTCCAGGGCCATCACATGGTTGGCCAATCTAAAATCGGCTCCCAAAATCGGCTTTCTGTCGAATGTTTCAAGTCAATCAGAGCAAGACCTAGTGCCGCCTCTCTCCCATCACACAGACTTGCTCTCCAGCGATGAAAGTAGGGTTTATCGAAAGCCCAGAGGATTGGTTTCTTTGCTTTTTCTTGGGTTTATGACATTCACTCTACTGGTTGCCCTGAGAGGGCAATTTCGATCTTCCATCACGAAGGGCACGGCCCGTCTCCACGTAAACGGGCCTACGAAGTTGCCCCAGTAAAGCTTCCATTGAATCCTTTCTGTGCGTGCGCTCTTACAAGCTCTAGATGATGAGCTGGAAAGGCTTTCTGGATGAGGTGGCTAGCTCTGGGTGGCCAGAAGGTGAGCCACTTTATGAATTTTTGCATATCTGTGCTGCAGGTCAGACTGAGCCTTAAAGTTTCTCGGAGGACTGTTTGTCGGTGCTTAGGTTTCATGAGAGAGCATTACGGCTGGTAATCTCGGGTGATCTGAAGTTGTGGGAGTGAGGCGCAGCTCTTGTTTGCACAAGAATTTGGAGGTAGGGCTCCTGGGTGGACTAAGACCCAGTGGCCAGTGCCGGGCCTCACCCAGAAAAAACAAGAACGCTATGATGGCCGGTCATGGGCAAGGCCCTCTGGCTAGAGGCCATGGATCGATCAGGCTTTCAGAAGCTAAGCATTTACCTCTTATACGGTCATAGTGCTTAACATTTGTTTGGTTGAACTGCTTTTTGTGGGTGTTAAATCGGCAGATCTGTTTGCGGACATTCATTTTTACCTTTCATGGGGGTTGCCCGCTGTGTGCTCCCTCCTTACATCAGTGTACGGATTCGGCATATTCCATTAAAAGTAAAAGTCAGCTTGTTTGTGCATTACACTGCGCATTGTCACATGCCTGCAGAGTCTGCAATCACTCTCCGACATATCAACATACTATAACTCTTTTACCTCACTCACGTCCAACAATTTCTAACATACACACCACAAACCCATTAAACCTTATCTTTAAAAGTTGTTGAACTGTTGTTCATACTTTCATGCAGGTAAAAAACAATAAATAGAATCATTCTAAGTGCTTTAAAGACTTAGTTTTTTATGTAAAATTTAGTGTGATATATAGAAAATTAAAAGTCACTTTCTAGTATAAAAGTTTCAATTGTCAGTACAGTCAGTTCTTGAAGTTCCCCTTTGTCCCCCCTTTTCACCCCTTCTTCCCCTTTCCCCCCCCTTCTCCCTCCCCTTCCCTTCCCTTCCCCCACAACCCCCTCTTGCCCTTCCCTATTAGTTGAAAATGTGCCGACGCTGGCGAGAGACGAGGCGGCAGCCGCCGTGTGCCCTACTCTGTCTCTCAGTAGGTCTGCTGCGACCCTTCTGCCTCTCTTGCCGTCAAGGGCAGGCTCGATATCATTTTGTACCCCTTCCTTACTTCCCCTTCCTTCCTACTCCAGGCTTGCCGCGTTGGGGTCCCAGAGCAGAAGGCCTTCCCCAGCTGGCACACCGGCCGTCACTGCGTTTGTCTATATGGTATGCCACCACCTGTCCCTTCTGTCTGTTTAATGCGTATGCAAAGTCTCACACACCCGATCGAACGGCCACTCATCGAACGATCCACATGACAGACGGACAGCTAGAAGCGACAAGCTCTCTCTCGGAAGAAAGTGATAATCTTGCAGACACATAGAGAGACGAAAGGCGTCTTTTTATGTTTAGACGCTGTCGGAAGACCAGTCTAGACAGACCTAGACACGCTGGAGGTGTTTACATACCACAAAGGTGGTCAGCCTTGCGCAGACAAGCAAACAACCAACAGCAAAGACAAGTGAAAGTGATCAGCCGACACTCGTCCGGAAGACGAAGACAGTTACAGAATCAAAAGACATAAACAAAGCACTCTACTGGCTATTTGGATTACGATCTTCTCGTAGGCGGCATTCTCAATAAAATCAGGCTCTTCAAAGTCCCGAGTAACATCAAGCAACGTCTCCACCATCGGCTTTGGCGACCTCCAACGATCTTCGGGCTCTCCACCCAAAGACAAAGGCAAAGTCCAGGATCAGACTCGAAAAACATTTCTGAAAGAGGACCCCAGGCAGCTTGGGATGCAAAGGGACACTGAATTCCCCTACTCACTGTCTCTGCCTGACCGTGTCCATATCGTTACAATCGGTTTTCTACTGTTGCGCAAAAAGATAGATCTGATCTCCACGGATCTCCATCACAGAAAGTACATGAGAGTCGACACTCATCAAGCTGAGTGTTCACTGAGTCTGTTTGTTACTCTGTAAAAGGTCGATCGGTCTGCCCTTTTCTTTTCCCAGTTTCGGCCATTTGTTTCTCTGGCTTCTCGCTATGGCTGTCTTTTTTATAGCAGCAGTCATGCGGGGTATGTTGTTGAAAGTGTATTTCCTTTACTTTTGCCTCCATGTAGCCGCGTTTGCTTGTCTGACTTTGCCGCATTGGTGTACATTGGTGCAAGGCCGGCGCCTCGGAGGAGGAAAAAAGACAGAGAGGGGAAAACAAAGCAGGAGTGAGAAGTAGGAGAGCAAAAGAGAGGGAGATGAGGATAAAAAAAGAGTAAAGTGCTTTGTTCCTCCTGTCCGGCCACTTTATGGCGTCCAGACAGAAGGTAAAGCGAGGATAAGAATTTTAGGAAGATCTAGAGAAGGAACGTGAGCAACACTTATTCAGGCAACAGTTTACAGAAGGTTTAGCTCTAGAGCGATCTGAGATTCCCATCAGTTGAGTTCATTCTATCATTGCACAAATTCTACTTATGCTTCTCTCTGTTCCTCTCTCTTAGAGTCTCAGACTCACGATCTATGATAAACAGACATTAACTTTAAACGATCCTATCTGTTGCTCAAGTGACATTGCTTGAATACGAACATTGCGAAGGTCAGACTCGACTTCGACCGATGCGCGCACAACACATACAAAGCAAAGTACGGCAGCAGAATATAGGACGGCATGCTGGCTCACTCAGTCACGGCGCATGCAAAGGCTCAAAGGGCAGTACCACAGAGTAGGACTCCAGAAAAGTATAAACAACTGCAAGCATAATGTTATGCATCGGCGTGGAGATGCCTGCATATATGTGACTACACAGATACCGCACAGGCCTACCAGTGACTGTATCCTGCTCTCTATTACTCTTTCTGTCTAGCATTTCGGTCTCGTTTTTTCTTTTTGGGGGGTACGAAAGGTTAATGAAAAAGCTGAGGAAACGTAAAACCTTGTATTGGGAAGCTTGCAGCCGTCCAATGATGGACCCTGCTGCCAGTCTCAGGTAGGGAGGGTATGCTTCTGCAGACCCCGAGCAAGCCGACGTCCCTAAAACAGGCTTTTCGAGGAAAGGCCTAGCAGGTTGGCATTGCCGGTGAGGCAGTGGTAATAATACCTTTGCGTACGTTAATCTGATTGACTTGCATCAATGGGAGAAAACTTTTCTGCTTATCAGCTTTCGCATCTAGATTTTTTTGACTACCTCCTTGA
>JAHBMJ010000298.1:10000-25000 GCA_018398765.1 Chromera velia | reverse complement strand
TCCAACGTTCGGTCAGGCAGCAGCCATGCCCCGAGCCGGCATGCCTGCTATGGGAGGGGGTGGCTTCTTTGGCAGTGGAAGTTCAAGTGCGCAACACTCGATGGGGTTCCAGTCGCGCGGGATGGCATTTGGTGGGGCTCCCCTCCCTCCTGCTCCTCCTGCGATGGCCAGTCCCTTCGATGTCGCTGCAGCAGAGGATTGCTTCACCGCCGCGGCCTTGGATGACTTCTGCCCGCAGGACGCTCCAATTCCAGAATCCTCCCTCCTCCCAGGGGCGTCTGAACGGCAACAACAGCAGGAACAGCAGCAAGAGAAGCCGCACGAGCAGCAGGAAGATTCGAAAATTGTGTCTACAGGGGCAGCAGCAGAGATTCCAGTGGAGAGCATGGGGGGAGGGCCTCGAGTCGAAGACTATACCCAATTGCCTGTGAAGATGGACAAATCGTTCGAACGCCTAGACTCCGATGCGGCCCTCCGACCGACCCCCATAGCCGTGGGCCCTCAATGGTCCCGCACACGGAAAGCGGGGCTGTTGGACAAGCCGAAGAAGACAACTCTGGGGACGGATGAGCAGAAGACAGAGAAGAACAGGGCCTTTGATCTCATCGATGCCCTCACAGTCTCTGGAGCGCTGCCTTTGGAGGTGCGTCTGCAGAGAGATGAACTGCACTTCGTCGACTCACGTCCCTTTGACATCTATTTTTTTGTTTATGACCGAAGTCGCTGTCTGTGGAGGTCGATGAGCTCTTTCTGTACGCCCATGCATTCCACTCTAACTGTTTGTCTCTCTCCCTCCCTCCCTCTCTGTCTCTCTGCCTCTCTGTCTCTCTCTCTCTCTCTCTCTCTCTCTCTCTGTTTCTCTCTCTCTTTCTCTCTCTCTCTCTCTTTCTCTCTCTCTCTCTGTGTGTGTGTGTGTGTGTGGGTGCGTGTGTGTGTGTTTGGGGNNGGGGGGGGGGGGGGGGGCAGGGTGTGTATTTGTCTTTGCGTGTGTGCTCTCCCAAGCCAAAGTATGGACTTGTGCACACGTAAATGTTTGCGTCTTTCACCTTTCTCTTTCTGTTTATTTGCAGGACTGTGCCCTCCACGTTGTGGTTGCGGCAACGCACTGCTTCGACTGCACACTGATGGACGCCGTCGTGAAGAAGAACGCAAACCCGATTGAGAGCGTAGAGAGGTCCACTCTCATCGTGTCATCGTGCATCTACAAACTCCCGGTGCCTTCTCTCCTCCCTCCTTCCCAGTGGAATCGAGTCAAGACACACTCTCCAATGCTCACAGACACAGAAGCACAAACAGACACACAGGGTGCAGAGAGCGCGCTGGTCTGAGAGAGAGAGAGAGAGAGAGAGAGAGAGAGAGAGCACTCACTGCACAGACGAACGTGAGGTACGGTGATGGGGGGAAGGGTATGCACGTTACGCAGTCATTCGATGTCACTCCCAAATGTCCTTCTCTCTCTTTTTTCATGAATTGAAGGTGAAAGCGTGACCGCATGGCAGACAATTAAGTGAGGACGACTTAAATGTTTGTTTTGTGATGGATTTTTTTGGTGTCTGGGGGGGGCAGGGGGGAGGGGCTGTTGTTTTTTTGATCACAGAGACCGATCGAGTCAATTTGTGAGTGACCATCCACAAGAATGCGATGGACTCCATTGAACCGTGGTATGTGTGATCGATAGTTGGCATTGACAACTTACAGTCAGAATGCATTGTATGGCAAAGTCAGTTTTGAGTTGTAGCGGTCGACTTATCTAACTCCGCGTACGATATCTAAGTGAAGAGCGAAGGTTTCTGAGTGAGTCTATACGCAGCGCGCTGGTCATGACAGAGGGATAAGAAGTGCCCAACATCCCTAAAGGAGGAAGAAGGCCGACAGCAAGTTGACAGTTCATTATGAAGGAGAACGAACGATAGAACAGCCAAAATAGGTAAAAACTATAAAATGAATAACAAGAATAGCAAGCTAGACGCTAGGAACTACTAGGGTTAAGAAAGTACGTTAAACTTGAAACTTAAGTCAATGTTTCACAAAAGCATGCCTCCCAAAATACTCTAACCTCAATCAATTAGTATTTGTACATGACGGCTGCCGGTTCAGTCGTCTAATGCTAGGTTTAATGATGATTTATTGATGAATAACTTTTGAATGACAAAAAAGGAAAAAAAATGATACCAGCAAATGATAGTTCAAGTTATACTAATATGACATTACCATTAAATTTCTATGAGTATCAGACTATGACGCGCGCCATCGTTATCCATATCTATTTATATATATGCGTACATAACACTAGACATAATATATGGTAACATTTTTATCATTGAAATCAATTAATTGAATTTTAATCCATTCAGACTGTATAAGTATAAAGTATTTTAATTCCTTTTTTTTTTAAATAACCAATAAGTTTGTTTCTGCGGACTTTAGAAGACTTATAGGAAGCTGGGTTCAGGGCTGTCAGGTGAAGGAAATTCTTAGGAAGTACAAGCAAAGAAGAGGATGGCGTTATGAGGTGGCATGGCATGGTTGGCAGTCAACATCACATGAAGCAGCCTCGCTCATGCACAAGCACGCCCTGCCAGAAGTGGAAGAGTTTGAGAAAAAATGCAGCTGTTAAGCTATTTGCTAAAGGTTGCGAAATAAGGGTCCATCATTTAATAATCTGCCTTGCGTGTTGTGACTTACCGAACGCTAGATGCCTATTATGGGCCGATAGCGATGGCGTATGATGATGATGATGATGATGATTAAAATAATATAAATTTCAGATGCTATCAGTGCAGAAATTCAAAAAGAAATATAGAAAAAGAGTAGGAGCTCGAGGAATACGAGTACATTCATATGTTACTTATCCCCAATTGTGAGTCTCTATTTTGCAGATAAGTAGGCAGATAAGTTCTATACATACTGAGGCCATTCAAATCTATTGGACCACATGCAGCACCAGGTGGTTTAAACTGCAAAGCTAGCCTAAGTACACGTTTGCTTCTCCATGCAGCTTCCAAGCAGCTTAATTTAAGACTTGATCTGAATCAAATTCTTGATATAATTGAAGTAAAAAGAAGGCCTTAAGCAAAAAGACTTAATTTATGGGATTAAGCAAGACTTTGCTTCGAAGGTGCCATCACGCTGGCTGGTCAACACCTCCAGGTCAAGTGTCCAGATCACACTCTTTCAGAGCGTCGTCGATGAGCTTGCAGATAGCCTCCTCCTCGATCATCAAGTTCAAAAAATCGTTTTCCTCTGCAGTGATCAGGTGGTAAAAGGTGGAGCCGATATATTCAGACTTCGCTATCTTTAGCCTGGAAGGTCAGAGGTTTCACCTACCCCACTGGAAGTTGTCGAGCTTGACATCGGAGATGTGAGTACCGGTTAAAAACTCATCAAGCTCCGAGGTTGAATCGGGGCCATCAAAATTGAATATCTACGAATCACTGCCATCGAGGATGACGCCGTCACCAACCAAGCCGTTCAGGTTCTGGAGAGCAATGTTTGCTTTGATCTCGTTCTTTTGGCCCTTCAAAGTGGTGGTATTGAGCTTCCCGAGGTTCAGAAGGATGAACTCGGTCTTCTTCACTTTCGGAGGATAAGCCACGCTGGTTGGGCAAGGCTCAGGGGGAGAAACTGAAAAGGTCTGGGGAGTTTCCATTTTGAGAAGCTCCTCAAACTTTGCTAGTGCAAAACGTTCGATTACAGAGAATGACGTTGTGGTCGGAAGTTCCTGCAGACGAAGAAATTCTAGGAAAGATGTCATTCGAAAGCTGGAGTAAAATGCCATACCCAAGGCCACGTAATTCAGTCACCTCTTTTACAAGCTGAATAAACGCCTTTTCATCCAGCTGTTCCGGAAAGGTATCTCCGACAGTCAAAATAAGAGCGTCGATGAAAGCTTCTCTCCCAATAGGTTGGTGCTGTTCAGGGATCTTTTGATCACAAGCTGTGTTCGTAATAAGAGGAAATATCACATTCTTTGGCCAGGCCAAAAAGACGCTGGAATCCATTTTTGGAAGTGAAGAAAGATGGGCTGTTCCTTCTCAATCGTTTGCATGAAGAGCTCTCGAATATGTTTTATGTGCCACAGCTCCTGGTGTCGAAATGAAGAGGTTGGGAACACCAGATAAAAAGGATGTTCCAAAATCTGGTAGCAGCTTTCAAAGCTCTAAACTGAACAGCAGGTCAGATCAGACTGCTTTTTGATCTTATCCTTCTTGTGACCATAAAATTCGAACGTTTCGCTGCAACACCCGAGAGTATTGATATTGATTGACCAGTTCGTCTGCACGATTGATGGATCGATCGATCGATCGATCGATGACTGCGCGATGATGATCGAATTAAGCTGAAAGTATATATGTATGCCAGGGTTGCTTAAATTGTGCAACACAAAGTGTAACACTATTTTTACACGCAAGAGTGGGCACGCAAACTACGCGCCGTGACGTTGTTGTCCACTATGCCGTGGCCCTCGGCCGACGGTATGTTAAAGTGGTAATACACCTACATGTATGCACGCCCCCTTCGAACAAGCAAGTCGACGGCCCGTTCTCCTCCTTCGAAGGTACGCACGAATCAAGACGCACTCAAGGCTTGCTCACAAGACCTACAACACCACGCAGCTCCTATCTGCACACCCGGGGTCCGGACCACCGACCGCCTCCAGCTTCCACAAACTGCAGCCGTCATATGCTACCACCGCCCACAGATGCAGCTTGCCTCGATTTATGCTTCATTCACTCGCTAATCCAGCCTTAGAGTCTCCTCAACGCTGCATCCACCATGAACACCGCCCGCCGGCCATTCCATCACAGCCCCTTCAAAGTCGGGAGAGGAGAGGTGAGAAGAGACTGTCCTACTCCAGACCGTTTGCATTGGATGAATGGATGGATGAATGGATAAATGAATGAATTGGAATGAATGAACGAATGAATGAATGAATGGATGGATGAATGAATGGATAGATGAATGGATGAATGAATGAATGGATGAATGAATGGATGGATGAATGGATGAATGAGTGAAAGGGTGAGTAGATGAACGGATGAATGAATGAATGAATGAATGAATGAATGAACGAATAGATAGATGGATGAATGGATGAATGAATGAAAGGATAAAGGGATGGATAGACGAATGGACGAATGGATGAATGGACGAATGGATGGATGAATAAATAAAATTTTAAAATGAATGAATAAATAAATGAATAAATGGATGGATGCATGGATGAACGGATGAATAGATGAATGAATGAATGAACGAATGAATGAATGGATGGATGCATGGCTGAACGGATGAATGGAAGGGTGAATGGATGAATGAACGAATGAATGAATGAATGAATGAATGAATGAGTGAATGGATGGATGAATGAATATCATTGAATGAATGAATGGATAGATGGATGAATGGATGAATGGATGAATGAATGAATGAATGAATGAATAATGAATGGATGGATGAATAAACAAATGAATGGACGAATGAATGGATGAATGGATGAATGAATGAATAAATGAATGAATAAATGGATGAATGGATAGATGAATGGACGAATGGATGAATGGATAGATGAATGGATGAATGAATGAATTGGAATGAATGAATGAATGAATAAATGAACAAATGAATGGACGAATGAATGAATGAATGAATGAATGAATGAAGGAAAGAAGGAAGGAAGGAAAGAAGGAATGAATGGATGGATGGCTGGATGGATGGATGATAGCACTGGACCTGACTGGACCGCTCTCCCCGGACCTCTTTGACTAGACCGCTCATACAAGACCGTTTTCACTGGACCACAGTGACTCTGACTGGCCCACTTTGTAGGGACCGCCCTGACTGAATCGACCTTCTTGTTTCGTTGAAGAAGACGAAGATAAATGCGATGAATAAATAAATGGATGAATATCATTGACTGAGTGAATAAATCGATGTCATTAATTGAATGGATGAATGAATGAATGGGTGAATGGATGAATGAGTAAATGGATGGATGGCTGGATAGATGGATGGCACTGGACCCGACTAGACCGCTCTCCTCGGACCACCTGACCACTCTCAATGGACCACAGTGACTTTGACTAGCCGCTTGTAGGGCGGTAATGAATGAATGAATAAATGAATGAATAAATGAATGAATGAAATAATGAATGATCGAATGAATGACTGAGTGAAAGAATGAATGAATGAATGAATGAATTTTAATGAATTAATGAATGAATGGATGGATGGAGGTATAGATGAATGGATGAATGAATGGAAGGGTGAATGGATGAATGGATGAATGAATGAATAAATGAATGAACGAATGACTGAATGAATAGACGAATGAATGAATGAATGAATGAATGAATGAATGAATGAATGAATGAATAAATAGACAAATGAATGAATAAATGAATGAATGAATGAATGTCATTGAATGAAATTCAATGAATGAATGAATGAATGAATGGATGAATGGATGGATGGCACCGCACTACGAGCCAAAACGCGTGCCAGCACACAGATACGCCACGCAGCTCTGGAGCTGCGCGACAGCTCCACATTTTTTTGTGAGCTCCAGCGCTCACCAATCTATACATAACAAACGTACATATATTGCTTGTATAGTATAGCTTCATCTGCGTGATCAAAACAGACTATCTGACATTGTCAGCAGCCCTTTTAGAGCCTCTTAGGTATGATTGATTGATTGGTTGATTGAGTTGTTCGTCCAGAAAGAGACAATGTCTTTTTCGGCGGGGCAGAGGTACATGGCATATCAGAGACCGCCAGCGCCTCCTCAAGGAGGCAGTGCGGGGTGGCCGTAGCAGCAAGGACAGCAGCAGCAGGCAGTCCCGATAATCGACAATAAGCCGTGTGCACCCCCCATAGACCCTGAGAAGGTTCCCGAGTGGAGGGAGAAGGAGGCTAAATGGATGACAAGGAAAATGAAGAAGCTAAATTTGGATCGATCAGATTTCGAGCTGTTTGCATGGTGCCTTTCAGAGGGATTTGAACAGAACAGAGTCGTGTACGCGTATGACAACTCCCCCATAGCGATGGCCATTTCGGCGAAAATCAAGAAAATCTGTCAGGAGGTGACCACTCTCACTGACTGGGTTTGGACGGACTTTCAGGTGAGATGGCTCTGGGGAGGCGTCCCCTGAAAATACGCTTTTTTCCTTGAAGTTCGTTTGCTTCCTGTGTAAACCCATCCATCATTGTCTTTTGTTTACAGTAAATCCAGTGTGCTGGAAAGGAGAACTTTCCCAAGAAAGAGCATATCACTGCGGTCACTACCATTGAGGCCAAGTACCAGAGCCGCACTGGGCCTGAGGTCTACGAGACGGTTTACTCCAAGGTGGCCTCATTCGTACAAGCACGGATCTATCAGGTCAGAGCAGTCTTATGAAGAGAGTTCTGGGGAGGCGTCGGACTCCCTGAAAATACACTTCTTTCTCCATCAATCCATATACATTTGTCTTTTCTTTTTCTTTTCTTTTGCAGCTGAGAGAGAAGGACTGTGTTGGAGACGTCAGGATGCTCATCTCACAGAGAAAAGAATGAGAGATTGCACAGAGGGGAGCAATCAGGGCAGAAACAGTCCAGTGGCGGTCATTGGCAAACGAGAAAAGCGTGAAAACGCTACTGTTCTGGCAGGCAGAGCGACAAGTTGTTCTGGAGATGTGTGTGTGTTTGTGTCCTCTTGCACACGAGGTGATTTCCAAGGGCGGAACCGATGACTATTCCGGCACAAAAACAGAATTGGTCTTCAGGTTGGTCCTCCCCCCCCCTCTCTCTGTCCCTTTCTCCATTTGTGCGTGTTTATGTATGTGTGCATGTGTGCATGTGTGGTATGCAGGAAACTGCTCGCACAACACAGAGCACCGGAACTGGAGGGGAAAGGGTCATGTGCAACATATTTTCATGGAAAAGCCTCAGGGAAGAAAGACAAGTGGGTGCGGTGCAAGCTGATCGAGAACCCCAATCCGAATGCAGGGTTGGGGGCAGCAAGGACCATGACGGGCTCAAGTGCTTCCTCTATGGCAGCAGCCCACCACACGATGGTCGGAGCTCAACAACACCTCGAAGCATTGGACGATGATGGAGAGGGGTGGGTTTCTACAAGTCCGTCTGCTTCGCAACTGCGGCCGACGTCTGCAGCAGCCGCAGCTGTCTAGTCTGGGGCCTCTACAGCCACCAACAGTCTTTTCTCTCTGCAGCAGGGTGCTGTCTTCTCCCTCCAAACCCAACGGGGCCCCAAAAGAGACGGGGCCACTCCAGGTTCAGCTCGAGACGCAAAGTACAATCGCCCTGCAGGAACGACGCCGATGAGTGTGGCGGCCTTCCTGAGCCAGCAGCCCCCCGTCGGATTCCCCAATTTGTTTAGCATGCTGAGTGCAGAGGCCGGCCCAGAGGCAGTGTACATGCAGATGCAGCAGATGTAGCAGATGCAAATGCAGCAAATGCAAATGCAACAAATGCAGCAGATGATGGGGGGTGCCCAACAGATGGGGGGTGTTGTTTTTCTACAACAGATGCAGCTGCAGATGATGGGGGGTGCCTGACCGATGGGGGGACCCGTTCTGCAGCAGATGCAGCAGAATCCCATAGGAGTGTATTCACCGGGAGGACCCCCGCAAACCCTGATGAGACCTTCCCCGACCTCGATGGGACCTCCCCAGACCTCGATGGGACTCCCCCCGACCTCGATGGGCCCCCCCCCGACCTCGATGGGCCCCCCCCCAACCTCGATGGGCCCCCAGGCTCAGCAGGCTCAGCAGAGAGGCTCCCCTCCCCGCAGGCTCTCTCTCCTTGCTGCACGACCTGACCAGGCCCAACCCCCTTCCCCAGGAGTCAATCGTTTCTCAAGAGACTTCAACAGGGTGAGCATAGGGCAGCAGCAGCAAAGTGCCCAGAGAGAGAGAGAGGATATCGTAGCGGTCCGAGAAGTGTGGGAGACAGACAAGGAAAGACAGCCAGGTGTTGAAAGACAGCCGACTGCCATTTTCGAAGCCGGACAGGAAGCTGGCCTGGAGGCGATTGTGGTTGCACAGATGGCAGAGCAGCAACGTGCCGCTGCTGCTGCTGCACAGCATACTGCCCAGAGGGCAGAAACTCTGGAGGTCGTCGCTGGGGGGGGGGCTCTGGAGGGGAATTCCGGACGATATTGACGCCAGCTGGTGTCTTCCGGGGTGCTGACGTGCTTTAAGGATGGAGACCTCGCAGATTTCTGCTATATACAACCCGCTGAAGCCACATGTTCAGATCAAGTCCTTTTATGTCCCCCCTCCTTTTATTTGACTTCGAAGAAAGAACGAAAAGAAGCTCCTGATCGACAAACCACCGCAAAATGCAAAAGACGTGAAAGCGAAGGACTCCTTCCAACGTGATGTGCATCAGGTCAAAAATGAAGAGGAAAAGAAAATGCACGCCGGTAAAAGAATAGAGTTGAGACCAGGGGCTTGGTCTCTGAACCCCCGTCTTTGTTGCATGACTTTTCAAAGCAGTCAGCCCCCGGTCTGCTGCCTTCATCTCCTGGAGTGTCTGGACGTCTGCTTCATATTCTTTCCATCGGTCCTCAACAGAGACCCCCTGAGTATACTGTCCACATGTCACCGGTCTCTGGAGGAAGCTCTTCAAAAAACAGCACAAGAGACAACACCGGAGAGCTGTCGACAAATCAAGTGTCCCTGCGTTCTCTGAAAGGGCAGGCATATCAAACATACCTACAAGCAGGGTGCCTTTCACAAGCCTATCTCCCCACACTGTGCGGCAGGGGATGCCCTCTGCGAGACGGCGGAGAAAGCGAATCACATCATCAGCAATCGCATCCATTCCAGCTTCTTTGCTTCCTCCTGCTTTCTTTAGCTGTTCGTGTGCTACGGCGCAGTAAAGGGACATCAGGTCCCAACGACTTCGGCCCGTCAAATTCAAACAAAAAAACTCCCACTGGAGGGAGTAAGTTGCTCCGACTGCTAGAGGATTGCTGAGGGTTGTGCTGTCATTCGACTGTCCAAAGAACACCCAGAGCTCTTCCAATTCCCAGCCTTCAGCCACCTTCGCCTGCAGCTGTTGATCTTTTTCTGAGATCAACACTTTGCTGCCTCGAGAGGAATCACCGCCATCATCGAAATCGAAGAAATTTGGCCCCTCTCCCCCGTCATCTGCATCCCAAAAAACATCGGCTCTTCCATCAACCTCTAACTCTTCTGCATCCTCAAACTCTGTTTCATCTTGTCGCCTCCCAGCCAGCTCACGCGCACGCTTCCCCTCGGCAGCAAGCCTCTCCGTTGACCACTCCTGTCTACGGGCTCTCTGCTGACCAGACTATTGGAGAACAAGGGAATGCTTGCGATAGACATCCCCCTGAAAAATGTGCTCCAGCTCATCAGGCTCTGGGTCATCAGGCTGCACAACTGGTGCGTCCCTCCATACCTGCAAGCACAACAGAGAGTCAGATGGTCATGACAAAACCTGAGAGATGGAGAGATTGAGGAAGTGAGACGGGGATGCTTCACCGACCTGTTTGATTGATTCCATCTTCAGGAGGTCTCGAAGCATTTGCTCGAGATCAAGCACCCACAAACCGCAACGCAGAAGCTTCATTCTCTTTCTGAGAAAGCCCTTGTTCAGATGACCTTTCTTCATGGCAAAGTGCTTCACAGCATGTCAGTCGTTGGCAAGTTTCTCCGGAAACAAACCTTCATTTCGAAGAAGGCCATACCTATCAAGCTCAGCCGCCAGGTGGTTCATGTCTGAAATGACGGAACTCGTCTGAAAGTAGGACAAGAGATACTGCCACTTCATCTTCCTCAAGATTGTAGAATGAAGATCTTTGAAATACTCCTTTGCCAAAGAGAACTGAGGTGGACGTTCATCCAGATAGACCCCACCCCATTCAGACATTTCTGCTAGCCTCCGGCATCCTTCCTGTCCGGCTTGCTTCAGCCAAAGCAGCTCTGTAGGCATGGCAGCGATCTTCTCGAAGGTGTTTGTTCACATCTGCCTGCCTGCTAAAGGGCTGTTGGCACCATTCACAGATGACCATGATACTCGCTGCAAAGTAAGCACAAGTAACCAATCTGTACATCTGTCAATCTCAACAACCTATGCACGTCTGAGACTCGTTTGAAGTGCGCTGTAGAAGTAGTAGGAGCCACTAAGAGGGCTGCACTGTCAGATTGATCAGATAGCCGAATTAACTGGTCAGTGCACGAAGTGGTATTTGGCTTTCAGCCCAGCGCACCGATTCCTGGGCCATGGTGCGCTGGGCAGGGGCGCCGGCACGCAGGCGCGCCTGTAGTACGGACTCGACTGGATTGCTCTCCCCGGACCACTTTGACTAGACCGCTCCCACAGGACTGCTCTTACTAGATCACAGTGACTCTGATGGGCCCGGCGCTTATAGGGCGGTAATGAATGGATGAATATCATTGAATGAATGAATATTATTAAATTTAATAATGAAGAACGTCACCACGCCTATTGATGATTCGACGACGAAAAATATTGTGTTGCTTGGAACCGGGGGGTGGGTAAGAGGGTGGCGTGATGTGTCTTGGAGGTTTTTCATCAGTATCGCAAATACACTGGTTTTCCTTGCTTGGTACAGGGCCCCCTGAGGCTCAAGTTAACTTTAAGATTTGAGCAGCTGGTTAGGTTTTTTTCTGTCGCAGGACAATGCTACTGGTTGAGCTAATTAATGGCACATCGGATTGAACAAGCATCTGTCCAGTTCAAATGTTATCAAATAATTTATTGAGTCAGACGGCAGTTTTGCCCAAAAACTATCCCCTCTCAGGGGGCAAACCAGGGTAATATAAAGAAACAAACTATGCATAATATAGGGATGGGATACTCCTGTAGAGGAGATGCCCGCAGTACCCCGACCCTACATAATATAACATAACATAACCCCCCCATGCTTAAGTAGCCACGAAAAAATGGAGAGTTTGCGTCCCCAGCCGGCCCCTACCGTGGCCGCCGGCGGAGCCGGCCAATTAACGGACGCCAACCTGTCAGATACCGTGGCCGCCACGGCGGAGCCGGCCAACGGAATTGAACTTTCAATAGTTCATGAACTTTTGGGAGCCATGGCATGCTCCCTGGGACTCGCATGCTGTCTAAACCCACCTGGGGCGACCCCAGGTGGTTTTGCCTAACTTCACCCCAGGCAGTTGTTGAGAGTTGCCTGGGGCGAAGGTTGGTACCAAAGGCATCAACCTTGTCGTCACAAACTATGGTGTACGTCACGGTCACGAACCACCTTGTCATCACGAACCTAGAAAGAGTGGTGAAGGCCGATCACGATATAGAGAGGGCTTTTTTTGCAAAGATGTCCAGAAAGGGGGGGCTGACGGACTGGCTCCGGTACTTCCCAACCACTGTGCTCACAGTGCAACATGTGCAGCGATTTGTGCACGTGTGGAATCCCTCCTTTATCGATCTAATGACGGTGGGCGAGCAAACCATGTGGTCAGTGCCTGCGCCACGCCTCTCGTAGTGGGAAGTGGCACGTTTTACGCCCCCTAAAAATATGAATCAAGCAAAGCAATTCAGAAAGGAGAGGGAGGTGGGGCGTCTGCCTGATGGCATGTCCTTTTCAGCAAATATGGCAGAAGAAGAATTTGAGAGAGAAGAGGTAGAGGAACGGAGAGAGGTGTTTCATATGAAGGACATAACAGAAGAACAGGTCGTAACTGAAGAAAACCGCTGCAGAACATTTAGACAGGCAATCAATGCCTGTGTCTCTCACTACCATGATAAGACAGAAGATTTTGAGCTTGTTTGGGAGGTGCCAATCCAAGTAAACAAAAAGTGACACATGTAACTTTGCATTGTTTATAAACTTATCGCAGAGTGGAAATTTACTCTGGAAAATTATTTAGAAAATTTGATTTAATTCTTTTCTATAAAATAATACCTAGAATTGTATAAAAATTTTGATTTATTGATTCAATTTAAAGCATTGTAAATGAATCTTTAAAGTTGCGTTCAGATACTAAATCTTAGAATAAAGGCATTTTAAAACTTTTTTCAATGTTTTTCATAGTATAGAGAGAATGCAAAAAGACCCCTTGACTGCCTAGGGAAGGTTATACATAAGACCCAAGGCGGCCTGTCAGTGTAGGCAGTCATTCTGAAGGTTTAGACAGCATGCCTGAGAGCATTTCATTATTAACATGGCGTGGGCGAACATGCATGCACCTTTAAATTGTCTAACCTTGATGTATCGGTACAAAAACACACATATTAATAGTTTTTAAGGAGAGTAATAAAGCGCACTGTCTACGTGAAGCTGTTCTGAATAATTGCTCTCTTGTTTGACTATATATGCTACCAAGCTCAGTGGCAATTTCAGACGTGCGGCCTTACAGAGTGAGGAGTAAGCCACCGCACCATGACTGAGTGAGCTTGACAAAGAGGAAAGACAGTTAATTTGATCTGTTGGAATTAAAAAGTTAGATTGTCTCTTTTTGTTCGTCTTCTTTCTCTCTACTTGGCTCCTCTTATCGTTCTTCAGCACCTGGTTTTTCGACATCCTTCTACCTCCACTTGAGGATTTGGGATGCAAAATACTGTCTATATAGTGCACATGTGTCGCTGCGGAGGCTTTGAAATGTTGTGAAGAGGCTCACCACGTATGGGTCCAGCGCTTTGTAACTTTAAGAGGGACCAATGTGAGCAGAAGGCGTTTGAGCCTGTGGATGAAGCTAGGTAAAGGAGTGTGTAAACAGAAGCCGTTTGGGTGTATGCACGTGTGAATGTTTGGGCATGTAGCTGCATGGAGGAAGAGGGACATAGAGAGAGAGTGTGTATGAACAAAAACCGCTTAGCTAGGCCGCTTAGGCCTGCAGGGGGATGAATGAAGAGAGAAACAGAGAGAGCGAGTGTGTATGAGTATGTATAAGTGTAAACAGAAGCCGTTTGGGCATGCGGGCGAAGAAAAAGAGACAAGGAGAATGAGTGAGTCAACAGAACCCGCTTGACCCCATGGATGAATGAAGAGAGATCAAGTGTGTAAACAGAAGCCGCCTGGGCCTGCAGGTAGATGAATGAAGAGAGACAAGGAAAGCAAACGTGTGAAAAGAAGCTGTTTGGGCTTGTAGGTGCGAGATTGTGTGTAAACAGAAGCCGTTTGGGAATGTGGGCGAAGAAAGAGAGACACGCAGGGAGATCAAATATGTGAACAGAAGCCGCCTGGACCTGTAGATGAATGAAGAGAGTTTAAGTGTGTATCACTGAACAGATTTTGAGAAGCCTTTGTAGGTGCAATGAAAAGTGCATTACTGTAACGTCTGTATATTCAACTAACCAATTTCAGACCAAATTAAATCGTACCACATGCATACATAAAATTGTACGACTATCAACCTTACACACATACATACACACACACACACACACACACACACACACATACACCTAAACATACACACAGACATATATATACACATATACACACATACACACACACACATACATACACACACACATATATATATATATATACACACACACACACATACACACACACACATATACATACATACACACATACACATACACACACACACATACACACACACACACACATACACACACATACACACACATACACACACACATACATACACACACATACATACACACACAAACATATATATATATATATATAGAGAGAGAGAGAGAGAGAGAGAGAGAGAGTCTGAGACAGACGAATTTGTAACACATGTAGCCACAAATAGGAACATACACGCACATGCAAATGCAGACAGAAACTTATGTCAAGGATTGGCAAGGTCAAAGCAAATAAATGCACGAGTTGGCTAAGCGGACATCATAGTGTAAGCTTATGTGAGCTAGGGTGCTTTGAAAAACGAATGAATGCATAGAGAAGTTCAAAAGAATGAGAGTTCATTCTGCATCTATCGCCTGCATGTGTTCAACTGTATGCAGGAACTTCCCGTACACTCTCTTGTAGTCCTGGCTGGAAGCTTTGTTTTTTAG
>JAHBMJ010000298.1:0-5000 GCA_018398765.1 Chromera velia | reverse complement strand
TAGAAGGCAAACCTGAGGCCTTCAGAGGAGACGTTGGAGGGGTGAGCACTGAAGGCAACAGCTCTTTGATTGCCTGAGACCCCGAAGTAGAGGCAGAACTATTGGAGACAGAGATGGGAGGTTCCCTGCTGTATGAGCGTTTAACCTCCTGGGCGGAGACGCTTGCTTGTCTAGTCGAGAAACGGTTGCTCTCTGGCGAGACTGGGATAGCAGAGAGTAGGGAGGATGCGAGTGGGGCAGTTGTGCATTTGGCTGTGACTGGTTCAAGTTAGGCTTTAAGTCCCTATGCTCGAAAACCGACCTTTATGCTGAAGTCTGACCTTTGTATTTCATTTGCCTGCATGGCGCGCACGGTGCAGGATCCGTGTGCATGCCGTGCGCTAGCCGCGGCGCGGTGCGCTTAATTATGGCTGCTCGCATCAGAACCGATTATCTAGCTTTTCATGCCGGGGCCCTGCATGCTTTTTTCATTAATTGGCTGTGTGTGTAAGTCATCATTGCATCAGATCCGCCTTGCTGAATGCTTATGCACTTTATCCCCTTATTCGTACTTACTTCGATCGTGTGTATTGAAACTTCTGTTGTGCTTTGTCGGGGAGCGGGAACTATCTTGGTGACTCCCTCTTCTGGTGAGTCCGGTCGTCTCGATCTGCAGATGTACAGATTGTATAAAGTTGTTGCATTACGTCAAAAAAGGATGCCACTTGCTGAATGTTGATACGGTTTGTCCTCTACTTCTGGCGTGTGTATACGCAGGATTTGGAACTCCTTTTATGCTTTGTCAGGCAGGTGGAGCTGCCTTTATCTCTAAGCTCTTCCATTGAGTATACAGTCCCGTCTCTGCCCATCTACAGATAACAGAGTGGACTCCCAAGTAGGACTTAGTGGAATTCAAAGTAACTTTTAAATTTACTATATTTTAGCTTCATTATAAAGTAAAACTAGGTTATTTAAAGCACTCTAAAGTTTTTTAGAGCATTTAAAATCCTTACTTCTGTGCAAATCTGCTCAAATGTGCTCAAAAGACTGGTTGATTAGCTAAGGTGCATAGTGGGAAAAATTACGATCACCGCGGCACGTGGAAGTTAGTGAATGTTACCTGCAAAGAAATACACAGGCACAACACTCATGGATATGCTTAACAGCAACGTTTAGCGCCGCCAATCAAGTATAAAGAATTGCTTCTTCTGCAAGGGAAACCGTGCAGGAAGGAGGGCTTCACAGTTAGGCTGGTCAGACCGGACAGGAGACGGTCAGCAGGGGCCGGAGAGGATTCCAAAGAACAGAGCACAGAGACAACATAATTCTATTCACAAAGAACTCACACTACACGGCGTAAAAGCTTGCAAATCCTTCTGCATCTGTCAATGAGAAACTATGAAAAAGAAGGACAGGTCTGTAGGTAGATCCAGATGTTCAGAGGGAGACCAGTACGGAGTGCCACAAATGAGAAAGGATGAGCGAGTAAGAAACACTTGCATCGGGATAGTATGCACCGCTTTGAAAGACTGAGACACATGGAGCAAGTAAAAGACATTCAAATACATGAAAGCTGAGCGATTGTTCTGGGTGGAAAAATGTCTGGCACGACTGAGAGCTCTGCAAAGCTTCAGAAGAGGCGGTCAAAAAATAGAGGCTCCAGCAGACTCTCCATCAACCCTCTCTCAGTGACCTCCCTTGTACGTTTCTGTCAAGCTCCTAGCAGAACAAAGAAGCTGGATGCTAAGCAAATCATCATATAAAGCGAGAGAGCAAGCCGCGCTTCCTTAACTAATCTGCAGGTGTTCCCAAGTCTCCGTCCACCAACACCTGCAAACACGGAAGGACAGGCATTCACGCTTTGTACAATCAAGGAAGCACTTCTGTCCAGCTTATTCTGCATGCACAAGGTCCCAAGGAAAAAACCAAGAGCCTAAGAAGCAGCGGGTCCGGACAGGCTGACCTGGGGGTTCAAACTTGACCCCGGGGCTCCCAAGACTGTGACCTGCAAGGAAAGAGTAAGGAGAGCGATGAGGGCAGCAGTACTTTAATACCTAGATAAGGCTGGCAGCCCTTCCTCGCTTGAACAAGAGGAGAAGCAGCAAGCAGGAAGACGTTAAAAACAAGACTAAGACGGCTGGTGTCCACTGGATCCACCTCCAAGCTCCACTTCATGCCAACCCGAGGGGACCCAGCAACTGTTGTTGCAGCCGTCTCCTCCAGAGCCCCGAAAGTGCACTCCCGAAAAAAAAGTCAAAACCGAGAAAACGCTCTGTCAGACATCTTCTAAAATCGTTAGAAGACATCTGACAGAGCGCTTTTTGTGATAACATTTATGTGGGAAAAGTCCGTTTGCTCAGAGGTTCAGAACTCCGCAGTTTTGAACCTGTGGACCTTCAAGATGGACAAGAGACTTCAGATCCGATTATTGGCCAACAAAGGCAAAGTCGGCTGCGTGCGTCGAAGGGGCAGGGTGCCGCCACCCCCTCTGGCCCCGTGGCGGCGCCTCCCGGACCCACGATGAGCCCATGTCTGGACCTGGCGGCGGGGGGGTTTGACCCCCCTTGCCTAAGGTTCAGAAGTCTGCACTTCTGAACCTTGGGCAAGGGGGGTCAAACCCCCCCGCCGCCAGGTCCAGACATGGGCTCATCGTGGGTCCGGGAGGCGCCGCCACGGGGCCAGAGGGGGTGGCGGCACCCTGCCCCTTCGACGCACGCAGCCGACTTTGCCTTTGTTGGCCAATAATCGGATCTGAAGTCTCTTGTCCATCTTGAAGGTCCACAGGTTCAAAACTGCGGAGTTCTGAACCTCTGAGCAAACGGACTTTTCCCACATAAATGTTGTCACAAAAAGCGCTCTGTCAGATGTCTTCTAACGGTTTTAGAAGATGTCTGACAGAGCGTTTTCTCGGTTTTGACTTTTTTTTTGGGAGTGCACTTTCGGGGCTCTAGAGGAGATGGCTGCAACAACAGTTGCTGGGTCCCCTCGGGTTGGCATGAAGTGGAGCTTGGAGGTAGGTCCAGTGGACACCAGCCGTCTTAGTCTTGTTTTTAACGTCTTCCTGCTTGCTGCTTCTCCTCCTGTTCAAGCGGGGAAGGGCTGCCAGCCTTATTTAGGTATTAAAGTACTGCTGCCCTCATCGCTCTCCTTACTCTTTCCTTGCAGGTCACAGTCTTGGGAGCCCCGGGGTCAAGTTTGAACCCCCAGGTCAGCCTGTCCGGACCCGCTGCTTCTTAGGCTCTTGGTTTTTTCCTTGGGACCTTGTACGTGCAGAATAAGCTGGATAGAAGTGCTTCCTTGATTGTACAAAGTGTGAACGCCTGTCCCTCCGTGTTTGCAGGTGTTGGTGGACGGAGACTTGGGAACACCTGCAGGTTAGTTAAGGAAGCGCGGCTTGCTCTCTCGCTTTATATGATGATTTGCTTAGCATCCAGCTTCTTTGTTCTGCTAGGAGCTTGACAGAAACGTACAAGGGAGGTCACTGAGAGAGGGTTGATAGAGAGTCTGCTGGAGCCTCTATTTTTTGACCGCCTCTTCTGAAGCTTTGCAGAGCTCTCAGTCGTGCCAGACATTTTTCCACCCAGACCAATCGCTCAGCTTTCATGTATTTGAATGTCTTCTACTTGCTCCGTGTGTCTCAGTCTTTCAAAGCGGTGCATACTATCCCGACGCAAGTGTTTCTTACTCGCTCATCCTTTCTCATTTGTGGCACTCCGTACTGGTCTCCCTCTGAACATCTGGATCTACCTACAGACCTGTCCTTCTTTTTCACAGTTTCTCATTGATACATGCAGAAGGATTTGCAAGCTTTTACGCCGTGTAGTGTGAGTTCTTTGTGAATAGAATTATGTTGTCTCTGTGCTCTGTTCTTTGGAATCCTCTCCGGCCCCTGCTGACCGTCTCCTGTCCGGTCTGACCAGCCTAGCTGTGAAGCCCTCCTTCCTGCACTGTTTCCTTTGCAGAAGAAGCAATTCTTTGTACTTGATTGGCGGCGCTAAACGTTGCTGTTGAACGTATCTATTAGTGTTGTGCCTGTGTATTTTTTTGTAGGTAACATTCACTAACTTCCACGTACCGCGGTGATCGTAATTTTTCCTTAGCTAATCAACCAGTCTTTTGAGCACATTTGAGCAGATTCGCACAGAAATAACGATTTTAAATGCTGTAAAAAACTTTAGATTGCTTTAAGTAACCTAGTTTTACTTTATAATGAAGCTAGAATATAGTAAATTTAAAAGTCACTTTGAATTCCACTAAGTCCTACTTTGGAGTCCACTTTGTTAGATTGTGTGAAGTTGTTGTAGTGCGTCATGCGGCGTCAGGCTGGGCGTCAGGAAAGGATGTACCATGGTGAATGCTCATAGATTTTCTCCCCTCCTTCTCATATATATGTATGCAGGATTTAGGACTCCAGTTGTGCTTTGTCGGGGAGGTGGATCGAGTCCTTGTGGAATCTTCTCTGGTGGGTTCTGAGTATTGTTTAGGAAAAGGGTTGAAAGCAACGCCCCAGACCCGTCAGGCAACCATGCAGTAGAAATGTATCTTTCTCTCTTTATGGAACGCCTTAAAGTTTTCTCTTGCTTGCTCACCAGCAGATTTTGCTCTTGTTCTATTGTACTAGGGGGTTTGTTTTGATTTCCTCCCTCCCGTCTCCTTTGTATTTTCTGCTCACGTTAGCAAACGACCCAGATTTCTCAGAGAGGGATTGGCCTGGACGTCTTTTTGTGGCTAATTTGTATGCCTCTTGGTTTTCCTGCAGTTTCGGATCCTTCCTGTCGTTAAAGCGGGTGCTGGCTCTATTGCTGGCGCTTGTGTTCGTTCTTCTGCTAGGTAGGCTCTCTATGTGAATGTCTGTGTAACACTGTCTGATGCGTGGCACTGCTGCTCCTTGTGGTAATGCATATGGTGCATCAAGGTTTGCATGCGGAGGGGCAGGACCGGGTTGGGGGTTGGGGGTGAATGAGAATGTTAACTTGAAAGAGCGGGATACATAGGGAGCTGTGAAAGAGAGGGCGTCCGAG
>JAHBMJ010000297.1:31157-51690 GCA_018398765.1 Chromera velia | reverse complement strand
GCTCTAACTTTATCGTATCAACAAAAAGTCATATGCAATTTCAAATCTATCAATTTTACGTTCTTAATCTCTATTAGTACTAGAGTGAGTCTCAGTGACTAGTGTATATACACTGCCACACAGGCATATTTTTTTTATGGAACTGATAAGTTATAATTTTATATATATTTTTTTAAATTTTTGAAACATACATCAGAAATGTTCTGATAACTATTGTCATGAGAACAATGATCAGAGTGACAGTAAGTCAGTGACTCAGTGAGGAACCCTAAGAGGTTAACCTCAAATCTTACCTCAAATATCAAATATTTGAGGTTGAAGCTCAAATCAAATCAAATCAAATATAATCAAATCAAACATGGTCACTATTTAACTCAATAATGATTATTGTAATAAGGCCATTATTTAGATAATAGCAATAATAATTATCCCAAACCGGTAATAAGCCATAATCATTATGCAAAACCCTCAACTTTACCATAAAATTTTATCAGATTTATGAAGTGTTTTTAGGTGAAAAACAAATTAAAGTTCTTAAAATAATGTGTTTTAAAACTTTGATTAAGCTCCCTAGGGCTTGTCAAACGTATTTTTATTTATGATCCATATAATTATTATTTTTTTAAATAATGGTTATAAACCAATAATTATTAGGAAAATCAGGTTTGAGTTATCCCGGCGATAATCCTGCTGATGCAGATTTTAAGTTAATGATTTCTCGAAGTTGCGGGAGATGTATTTGAGATATGTTCCTAGTAAATCAATCATCCCTCTAGTTCTAGCTCTAGTTATCCCTCTATGCAACAGTGGAACACCTAGTGGAACACATCTGGCTATATTGCAACACTCTAGGTTTTACTCGATTAGTCTTTTACGGTTCAGTCGTCCAATGATCAAAATGAACAGATCAATTCAATAATTTATTTTAAGTCGAATGTTATCTAGAATGTTATCAAATTCAAAAGTGGATCATATTCAATTCCAAAATGAACTTAACATATTGGTATACATATTGTGAATTTGTGATATGCTGTGATTTGAAATACTGAAACCATATTATGACAAAGGCTACGGCAAAGAAGATAAAAAATTGAAGAAGTATACGTCTGGCACAGAGACTGCCTGGTCACTGCCATACAGTGGGTGCGTCAGACAAAACTGCAGCACATACATGTACGCTTACACGCAACAAATCAAACATCTTTTGCATCTTCGGCAAATCACGTCTTTCGCTGGCGCCTGTCAGAACACTCTATATGCAGCTAGCTATGGAGTCAGGTCATGAACTCAAACTGTTGTCCTGGAACTTGTCCACTGCGGGGGCTGTCAGCCGCTCACGATCTACACAAACCCGCCATCGACAAGAAATATATTTAAGCAGACGCGATAGTGTTACTGCCATGCATCAATCACAACACTGAAGCTTCGTCTGGCTGCCTCATGGTCACTTTAATTTTCGCTTTCTCTTCCGCTGCTGCCTCCTCTGCTGCTGCCGCAGCTGCTGCCCGTTCTCTCATCTCTTCCCTCGCTGCTTCCTCCTTTGCCTCTTTAATCACCTTTCGCTGAGCATCTAATTCTTCAAAACTGTCAATCCCAAAAGCTCTCTTCAATGCCTCTTTCCCCATTTGCTTCTCCATTGAGGCCACAGTTGGACGCGTGGGCTCAAACTGGGGCGCGTCAACATCCAACGATGCCTGTGCGGCGGCGCGCTGTGTGCCCTCTGGGGAGACTGGACGGCGCGGCCTTCTGTTTTCGGGTTTTGGGGGGAAGTCGTCGGTGAGGGGGGAGTCAAATGAGGGCCAATCAGCACCCTCCATCGACTTTTCAAAATTCTCTTGCTGCCTTTTCAACTCCCTCTCTGCTCTCAGCTGCTCACGTGCTTTGTCCTGATCTACCAACACCGGCGCTTGGCCCGGTTGCGGTTTTTTATACGCTTCAGAGAGAGGAGAGAGATACGCAGCCATCTGTTCTCTCTCTTTTCGTCTCTCCTCCTCTGCCTTCTTGGCCTCCCTCTCTTCCTCCCACGCATTTCGAAGAGCCTCAGGGGAACGCACTCTGAAGTCTTCATCCGGATAATGATCAACGGCACTCCCTTGTCCCACAGGGTCTTGAGCTAGACCCAAACTACGCAACCGTCTCTCATGGTAGTACTCAAAATTGGCCAACATGTTCGCATGGTTATGACACCATTCCAAAGCGTTTCGGAGAACAATTTTCTCCTGAGCTCGGACAATGCCCATCATCTTAGCTCGGTCAGAACGCAGAGACGGGTTCACAACGAGAGGAACGGAAGTCTCATCCTCTACCACCTTCCTGTTCCCAATCTTGAAGACTCTTGCCTTGGGAACGTTGCTCGCCTTGGCACGAAATTGCGTCAAGAGATCTCCCCCCTCATCCACCTCCTCGGAGAGACCTGCAGCGCCCTCAATTGCTTTCTCGCCCCCCCCTGCTGCCCCTTTTGATCCTGCCTCTTCCTCCTCCCCTGCCTTCTCTTCCGTTTTTTGGATCTGTCTCTCCGTCTCCTCAATCTCCCTCAGGTTCTGATCCAGACGCAACTGGAGGTATTCGAGCATGGCGGCCTCGTTGCGAGGCGTCACGGGCTGGCGCATGAACGTCCATACCTGCATGTGTGCGCAGTTGCATACGCAGGCAGGCGGGCAGGCAGGCAGAGAGACACATGTGAGCAAACACGCAAATGGATTTGGATTCAAGGTGACAAGGTCCAGCAACGAGAGAGAAAAAAATATACAGAAACACCCACGTGTTCCCCTCATCTTCCCTTCTCCCCACTTCTTAAAGGTTCAACACAAAATGGTCACCCAAATCTCTTCCAAACCTCCTTCCTCTGCCGTCGCCACCGAAAATAAAAAAGCGCAAATGAGAACCATCCAACCCCTCAAGCGATCCCTTCCACTTAAAGCGACCCCTGACGAAGACAACAACTCAAAAACAGCACCCATCGCCAAGCACCTCACGAAAGGAGTGAAAGAAGTGTCTGTCTGTCTGTATCTGTCTGTCTGTATCTGTCTGTGTCTGTCTGTCTGCCTGCCTGTCGTCTGACCTTGCTAAAGAAAACAGGCTCCAGTAGAAACGCGTCCTTCCCTCCCAGCACGCGGAATCGGAGGAACTGAATCAGCGCAGGATCCATGTTCCTCGACTTTGTACCGTACACGTCGAACGCCTGAGTCATCGACTGGCCCTCGTCTTCCATCACCCCCTCCTTGTCGGCAATGAATCTGTCGTCCTCGTCGATGTCTGCCACGAACTCACACATCTCGAACGTCTTCGGAGGCACAAAACCGTAGAACATCAGATAGTCCGCTGCATTGCGGAATTTGCCGTAGTTGCACAGCACCTCCTCACCTGCATACCAACAGAGAGGGACAGAAAGGGAATACAGCAGAGAACGGCATACCATACACACACAGATCTGCACTTCTGCTGGAAGCTGAAAGAATACTCGGGGAGGAAGCAGACACAGGGCACACCCCAAAGCACACACAGGAAAAGCAGACGACAAACGGCAGATGTTCCAGCAAGAAGCCCCTCAGGGTATGAAGACTTTTCTTTCCAATCAGATACCGAGGGAAGGACAAGCACACTGCGTATGTTCACATCAGGCAAGACAAAGCCGAAAAAACACCCGACTGTGTACTTTCACGTCAGGCAAGAAAAAGCCAAAAAAGCCCCAGATTGGAAAGAAAGAAGACAACAAGAACAGTCAATTCAGTTGCACAGGCACCACCTGCTCCAACACACACCCCTCCCCACCGACCCACCCCCTCTAATAAGCCAAACCAACCTGGGTACAGCTTGCCCTGTGCCTTCACTTGCACGGCATCCTCGAAGGAGATCAAATTCATGAAACCCTTCGTTGACACCAACTCGATCTCACCCACAGCCTCGGGACTATGGTTGCAGAAATCCATCAAGGGACAGAGACGGAGACTGCCGTCAAGGTAAGTGGACCGGGACAAAATGACCGAGACGGCCCAGTACCACTCCTCTCGGGTACAGAACAATTTTGGTGTTGGGGCTTCGGCATCGATGGGAATATCTTTTTCGTCATTCAAGAGATCCACAACCCCCCAACTTGTGACTACATCAAGAATCTCATTCCATCCGTCGATGAACCCATCAATGTTCTTTGTGGTGGAACTTTGCAGTTCTTTCCTTTCCTCCTCTGACCAAACAAACGGGAGGTTCATCTCCTCAAGAGACGGCATCAGTTCAAGCCAGGGGAAGTATGGTGACTCCTTCCCTAACTGCTTGTGATAAACCAAAAGAAGAGCCAAGAGCATCTGTTGATTGTTCTCCAGCTCTGTATTTTTCAATACGCTCCCCACATTCGGGAGCTTCCTTGCCTCCTCAATGCCCAAACAGAATTTCTCCGGCATCTTCAACACCGGTTCATCTGTTTTGAAGTTCTTTGTTGCAAACAGACCAATGCCCCCTCTCGAATCAGTACCCAGAGCTGCCCCGCACTCGTCATAGTCAAATCCTCTATCAATCAACCAATCCTCAAAAGCAGCAATCTTCTCTGCCCTACTGTCCACTGTGCCGCTCTCTGTCGACGTCTCTACCCCTTTCTGCAAGTGCAGCCTGGAACCAGCCTTTGCACTCTCTCTCTGAAAAGGAGAGCGACCGCTCAGGGTCTGAGGCAGAGAGATGACCCGGAAGGCCTCTCCGGGAGAGAGGAGACTCAGAGCTGAGAGAGTGCCCAGAGACCCGAAGAGACGCCTCATCTTGCTCGGTGTCGCTCTCGTTCAAAGAGTCCAACTTTGTCGGAAAAAATGGCCAGATGAACTTCAAAAACTTTCTCCAGGAGTAGAAGCAGTGCACAAGAGAAGAAGGGGCACATGAATGAAGGCTTCCTGGCAGCAGAGACGGCTTTCTTCGAAAAGCTCCGCGCGGCCGGCCGGCCGCGGGGTCACGCACAGAAGCTGCATGCAGTGCGGGGCCGCGCCTGCGGCCGCGGGGGGGGCAGGCGGGTCGCATGCGTGCATGCTCAATCTGCAACAATCTCTCTTCGATAAGTTGCATGCACCATCTCCGTGCTGCTGTCATCTTAGAGCAGCATACATATTGGTAAGATCTTTTAAACATACACAGAGGGGTATCTCAAGCAGTGCGAAGCAGGCAAAGATCTGAAGTTTTGACTTTTTTCTGCATCTGTCCGGCTCGTCGCCATGTCAGGTGGTGAGTCTGTTGGGGGTTCTTTGAGTTTTGAAGAAAGGTTGCATGCGGTTTTCTCCCGAATTGATTCGCCTTCTGCGGCGCTGCGGGAAGGCCGACCAATCTCTGACCCCTTTAGCAGACAGCAGGAAGGACCAGGGGTCGAGTATGAAGTTCAGACCCTTCACCAAGTTCGAGACGGCACAGAAAACAGAGGCGGAGACGGAGATGTGGTGATGGGTGAGGCGACAACAAGCCAACCCGACCCGACCACAAGCCATCCCGCGATTCCAGAGCGCAAAGGTTTTACTTTGTACACATTTGAAGAAGAAGATGACGCAGAAGAGGACATGAAGATGAAGAGTGCCGCCATGTCCTTCCTCTCAGAGCTCAGAGCCCGGAAAGCTCAACAGGGGGTCGGGCAGCCTGCTCAGCCTTTTGATTCTACCCTTTCGGGGTGTACATCGAAGTTTGTCTTCAAGAAGCCGTCATTTCGGGGCGATGTGGTCCACTTTTCTGTCGAGGAAAACGAAGGTACGGCGGCAAGTGCGCCAAGTCAAACTACGGTCGGGCGATTCGGTTCTGGCACGGCCCGTGTGATGCCTGAGTGTGTGGTGGGAGCGAAGAGAAACGCTCAGCGGCGCTTTCCTGCCGGAGTCGTGCACCCCTCTTCTGATGAGGAGACAGAGAAGGAGAAGAATGGGAGGGGGAAGAAGCGAAATTCTGCGGATGAAGAGATGGAAGGACCTCGGGAGACAGAGTCAGAAGGTTGGGGAGGAGACGATAGCGGAGGGGAAGGAGAGCTATTGGAAGGAGAGACTCCGAGTGGAGGAGAGTGGGACGATAGAGAATAGATTGATTGATTGACTGAAGTGATGCGCGGTTGTTATTAGGGCCATGTTTTAGACTTCCACAATCATCATGGCACAATGAATCCACATCTATACCTAGATCTATACCTCACACTAGAACTAGCACTAGAACTTGCAGTACCTTGTATCCAACCTCCAAAAGGATTTGTTCATTCAAAACGTATATGAATTCTAATTGAGGAAGAATTTGATTCCAATTTCCAAATTCAAGTCTACATTTAAGTAGTAAATTCGGAATTCTGAATCCAACTGATATATCTGAAACTAGTTATAAAATTTTATTCAAATTTTTGTTGGATTAAATTAATGCATATTTATCTAGATGTTCATATAAACGTTTGAAGCTAGTTGACATTAGTTCTATCATGATGGGGTTCACAGTGCTAGGGTGTGCACTAAAAAAAAAAATAATAAAAGGGGTTTTGAATTTTTATTTTTATTTTTTTTAATCATTCAACCTAAGCTTTTACCTCTAGTGTTCACTGTTCAACCCTTTCTCTACCACCTTAGCTTTCACTATATAGCTAGTCCTATAGCTATTTCATTATAGATAGACTATGAATTAGTAATTTCTATGAATTAGTAAATGAATTAATTATTTGGTACGGCTTTTCTTTTCAGGCGACGCCCCCCCTTTCTCTTAGAAAGAGCTAGACACTGCTTATCTAGGGGCGCCTTTACCCTTGAGCGCACTCAGCACTTATAGGTGTTCGTATTCAGAAGGTGTGTGAAGCAAGGCTACTTCACTTCCAACCCTCAATCAAGTCTCTGACTTATCTGACTCCATAATTCTGTATCGTCGAATTACTGTTTACATGTATTTACGTACATGCAATTAATTTTGCATGCATTGATCTGCAAGATGCGTACGTGCTCGGTCATGGCTCTCTGGATGCGCGCTGTGTGGCGGGACCGGTTGGCCGGTGCCGGCCCGCTTGCACATTCTGCTTACCCCCCCATCTTGCAAAGATTTATGTCTTTCTTCTGTCATCCTTGTTCTGTCATTTGTTCTTCTCTACTCATAAAAATTCCTTCCCAGGCCAACACGGCTTAGTCAGCGCGTTGGCCATCTGGACCTTTCTCCTACACCAAGTCACTGACCCTCTGGTCCGTCTGAGTTCCTGTATAATGAAATCAAGCATCCCCTGTGAGGTACCATCTGCTGCTATGCCCGTCCTCAACTGTTCAAAGAACGGGTTGCAATCAGTAAAGAATTGTACTTTCGGTTCTTGGCCCTACAGGTGGGTTGCAAGTGTCTTCAAACAGGGAAGATGCTTGATGACGCTTTCGAACGTAGTTGCTTCTGCTGCTGTGCTGCTCCTATGTTTATGGTTGTGGCGTTCAGTGTGCCATGCTATGATGTTCTGCCATGGATTGGCTTCCTGCATTGCTGTCTCTGGAGTCCATCCTTCTTCAACCAAGAATATCAGCCAACCCAACCTTCTACTGTAGGTCGTTCGAGAGTAGGAGCTGTCATCTAGTACAGCTAGCATGACTCTCTTGAATCGTTTCAGTGCCCGCAGACGGATCGGCTCTTTCCTCTCCTTCAGCATTTCTAGGACCCTGACTGCTGCTCTGACAACTCTCCTGCATGGTCGGGTGGAGTGGTAACTGAGCTCATCTGCCCAGACACGTTTGGAGGGTCGTATGTGCACCATCCAATGCAACACACCATTGATACTCCGCATGAGCGGCTCCAATCCCCCCTCCTTCTCCATTTCGGTTGCGGGTTCGAGTTCTGTGGCTTTCACTTCCCCCTTCTTTCTCTTTTCTCTGATCGTTCTCCAAAGGGCATCTGTGTTGACCCCCCTGCTGTATGAGTTCTGAGACACCTCCACTGTCTCATTGAAGAAAGAGAAGTCCATGCTGGCATACTTGATACTGGCATCAGAAGGAAGTTCGGAGAGGTGTCCCCATTCAAACCTGCTTGTGAGGAATACAATTTCTTCTGCGGTCTCTTTCCTACCCCTCCTTACCCCGAATACATCATCAATCCAATTGATTTGGACACCCACAGCGGGCTCACCTGCCTCATCTCTTTTGACTGCCACCCCTGTCTCTACTCGTTCGTATCCTACCTCCACCTGGACTCCTGCAAGGCTTTTGTCAAAGATGTTGCCTGAGCAGGGCATCCTGTAGAGTCCTTTTTCCACCAATCGAAGCTCCTCTGGCTTGATTTCGGGGGCTGTTTTTCTGAGGGTCTTGTAGTCCTTGTCGTTTATGTCTTCGTATGGGTTCTTGGCTGGAATGTGCGGCAGCCAATCGGGAATGATGACTGCGGCTCTCTTCTTATTCTTGTCAGGGGTAGTGAAGAACGCTCCAGAGATGTCCCCCGCAAAACGAGAGAGACAGAAAGTTAAAGAGAAAATACAGAACATAAGAATTGCTTAGATAGAAGGTGTGCTGATATAAGTGTCAACCACTCTTTTGTCTGTGAAACCCTTTCCGAAGCATCTTGCTTTTGGCTTTCTGTTCTCTGGCCTTGCCTGTCTTGGTTCGTCCTTTTTCATCCTTCTTTTCCTGCCCTTGTACTTGCGAGGCTGTTGCGCCTCTCTGTCTCCCTGAGAACCGTCTGCCTGTCGTCCTGACTGCCGATCAATTCCTGCCTTCCCTTCCTTCTGCCTGTTCTCTTCCTTTTCTTTTTCTGCCTGCTTGATTTCTTTCTCTTTCTAAGTGAGTCTCCAACCTATGCATATGACAGAGTCCACTTCCTTTCTGTCGACCACCCTACCCAGCACCCCCTTACCTATAATGTTTTTCAGCCACTCGTCTCTGCATGCCTCATCGAAGTCTCCCCTCTCGACCTCTTCCGGACGTGCAGGGGTTTGCGTGGATCCCTGCTTGAAGTCGTCAGGGACTGTGATAGGATGCTCGGGGTCCGGTCCTAGGTAGAAACAGTCGTGGGGAGGAGCAAGAAAGAAGACGTTGTCTGCAGGAGGCTCATCTCCAAGGTCTGCCCCCAGAGGCCCCCCATCCTGTTCTTATTTGTTGTTTCCACCCAACTGTCCTCTTATCAGGGCATCGGGTGCGAGGAAGTTCTCTCCGAAGAGAGAATCCTCATTATCACTGTGTTTCGGTTCGTGGTCTCTCCCATCAGGTGACTCGTCCCTTCCCTCTCTGTCTCCATCTCCCTCTCCCTGAGCAGGTGCTTGATTGTTCATACACCCCCCCGCCTGCAATGAGAAAGGGGGTGAAATCTGTGTTTCGATTGCAGAAGGAATACGACCCCCTATAATCTCGAAATAACGCAGTACATTTGCTTTGCGCACATTCGAGGAGATGCCGAAAAAATTTTAGATGCCATCTGGCTGCTTTAACAGTGAGGAGACGGGGACGGTCCATTTGAATGCCTTTCCAGTCATGGCTATGGGGACCAGCTGGTTATTCCTTCCTTGCACAAGGATGCCTGTGTAGCGTTCCTGTGAAGCTGGTGACACATCAGCCCCATGCTGCTCTGGGACTGCTGCCTGTCCATCGGCTTGCTGCACCCCCCCACCAGAAGCGTGACCATGCACCCCCTCATTGGATGCATCTCCTTGGACAGGGGGGGCGGGAAGGAAATCATTCTGGGAGGACTCTTCAGAAGAAGGGGGAATGGCGTAGGGCTGCTGCTGTTGCGATTCGTTGCTCTCGGGGACCCATTCAGGCCCCTCCCAACATGCCACAATACCCCTCTTCACTGGTTTCACGTAGTGGGGATGCATGTGAATGATGTCCCACACATCACGGTTCGGTTGCTTTCGAGTCACGACAGCAAGGTTTTTGTTCTTCTCATATAGCCACACAACCTCGCTGCCTGGAAGTTCGATTCCACTCTCTGCAGTTCGCAACACACCCACATTTCCGCAGAGAAAATGGTACGGAGGGTCAGAGCCGAAGGTTTTCTTCCATTGGGAGGTGCGAAGCACCTTGCTGTATGTCTTGGCTCTGGTGATGCTGATCCCTCTGGCCATATGACCCCAGAGGGATTTGGGGCATGAACTAAACCGGCACTTCCATTCAGCCCGAAAGGCACCAAGCTCTGCTCTTGCATGCCTGTTTTTCCCCTCCAGAAAACCTAGAGCTCCTTTGATTCCGGATGGATGGTCCACAAATCTCATTCCCCTTCGCTCTGCAAACGCTCCAAACTCCCCCCCTCGGAATTCAGGTACATCATCGCAACGGATGCGTGCTGCTACTGCCTTCGGCCCTTCCTTTTAGAATTGTACTCCCCCAAACGACTCAACAAAGTCGATAATATGCTCTTTGAACCCCTCGACGGACTGGTTTTGTGACCTGAAGGAGTAGTCAAGGTCAAGTCCCCCCCACTCATCAATCACCCGCATGCAGCATTTATGAGGCCCTGCCACCTCATCATCATTGAGAAACTAGTGATCAATCTGCATGATGTCGAAGGGCCCACCCGCATCCTCATGTCGGGTGGGTACTGGAGCTAGAGTGGGGATGGTTACGTTTTTAACAGGACACAGTCGGCACTCTGTCTCAAGCCTCTTCCAGTCTTCACTCCTTGCCTGCATCCCCCTGCAGGCAAGTGTGGGCTCTAGCTTGTCTCTGCCTACGTGCCCGAATCTCCTGTGTTCTGCCCTCAGTTCCTCAAACCCGATGGTGCGCAACCCCACAGCCCACACACTCCCCTCGTCTCTCATTACTGCTGCTACTTCGTCAGTACGGGGAACAATGACGTCTGTGAACGGAAGGTTTGTTGTGCGGCCGTCTCCCCTTGGATTGTCAACGAGGGTTTCTGCTAAGAACCCCCTGGCATCCCTCACGACCATATATATTCCTTCCCCTCTTTTCGCAAAATCGTCTCCCCCTCAGCATCATCCTGTTTCATCAGATATGGCATTGAGTCATGCGTCAGATAGACCATGACAAAAAGAACTTGCCAGCCTACCCCTCTGACTTTGCATTTCTGTGCAATGCATGCGAGACGGGAGATTCGGATCTTCTTTTCTGCCTTTTTGTGCGCAAGCCCAAAAGACATGTTAGACGGCCTACTCCAGAGAACCATTCCTCCCAGCTCTCTCTCCCATCCTATGGGTGCCGTGGTGCATGAGTCGATGTGCATCCGACGGCGTGCAGCAGGTCTGTGTTGACTGACCGATACTAACTTGTCTGAGGGTCTCGTATCATCTCCAGTGGAGTCCATCATGCAGGCGTGGTGCTCCTTCACGTCGACAAAGAATGGTTGGGGCGCACCATCCCTCATCCGGAATGTCGTGTGTGATGTCTGTCGAATTCCTCCCTCCGCACCCTGCCAATGCCAGAGAGACAGAGAGAAGGGAGATGAGTGAGGAAGCACAGACATGCACATATTATTTCGAAAACACTCAAGAAGGTGGCCTGCCTTCTGGAAACCTTTTCCAGACTGGGAACGATGTCCCGTAAGTCTGCTGACCTCATATTGGTCAGGTGTGCACCCTTGACCATTCTTCTCATGTTGAGCGTAGTAGGTTGCCTTGCCATCGAATCGTCCAGGGCCACCACCTCGAGCAGCTTGCATCCCTCCACGTCCCCTCTATGAATGGGGGCCTCCTCTGCCTCTGGAGTTGGATATGGATGCTTGGGGGGTGTTTGCAGTGTCCCCCTTCTTTCTGCACACGCGTGGCCTGTGTCCGTATTTCCTACAGATCTCGCACGTATGTGTCTTCCCCGGACAATCATTCTTCTCAAGCCATTCTGGGTCATGCCCTCCTGCCCTGCCACACTTTGGGCAATCGTTTGGGTTCATTTCTTGGCCTCTCTCTTGCCTCCCATAACCTCCTCCTCGACCTGCCCCTGAACTGCCTCTTCCCCGCCCTTTGCCTCTATTCCTCCCCCTCGGAGGGAACCCAGCGCCACCGACAAAGGCAGCCTCCTGCTTGACGACTGCGGCTTTCTTCGTCTGAGTGATGTTGTTGGTGGTGGCGGTCTGCCAGGCAGGCGGACCTCCTGCTGGTTCCGTGATGATGTTGGTTTGGGTCTTGCATGCGAGCTTCTTTGCCTCCGCAATCAATTTTCCGTAGTCGGACAGATCGTCTTCATCCCAATCTGTCCCCAACATCCTCTGGTTGTAGGCAGGGAAACAAGCAAACACAGCTTCCCCTTTCAAGGAATCAGGCACGTCCTTCTCTCCCTTTGAGTCCTTCATCTCCTTCTCCAGTACCTCGAAGAAGTCGACAAGAAGTTGAAACGATGCGAAATCTCAGCCGTTATCCGCAAGCACACGCCATTCACGCACATTCTTTTTGGATTTGGCCTTCGCAGTTTCTTCAAGGAGCTGTTTGATTTTGTCTAAAAGGGTGTCTTTGTACTTGACCTAATCTCTCTTAAGGGTGCCAGCATTGTGGAACGTCGTGTCATGGGAGTCATTCTTTTGATCGAAAAGATGTTGGATGGACTTTCCAACAATTGAATGCTTATGAGTTGCTGCGTAAATTCTGCTTGCCTGCCGTTGTGCAATATTCTCATCAGAGGCACCGAAGAGCTTTTCTGCCCCTTCTGTTTTCGATATGCACTGATCCTACCAGGGCTTGAAGACCTGGTCATTCTGTAGAACCGGAAACGGCGATCCCGACTCACTCATTCTCTCGTTGGGTTGTTACCAGAAAGAGCTAGACACTGCTTGTCTAGGGGCGCCTTTGCCCTTGAGCGCACTCAGCACTTATAGGTGTTCGTATTCAGAAGGTGTGTGAAGCAAGGCTACTTCACTTCCAACCATCAATCAAGTCTCTGACTTATCTGACTCCATCATTCTGTATCGTCGAATTACTGTTTACATGCATTTACGTACATACAATTAATTTTGCATGCATCGATCTGCAAGATACGTACGTGCTCGGTCATGGCTCTCTGGATGCGCGCTGTGCGGCGGGACCGGTTAGCCGGTGCCGGCCCGCTTGCACGTTCTGCTCCCTCTAATCACCTCTCCAGTTGCTTATACGTGGACCAAATATGTCCCTTTTATGTTCCTATGACTAGATCTGATAGGTGAACAAATCTGTTGAAGTTGGTCCCCGCGGGCTGCGTCTTTGCTTCCTTGAGTTCACGGGTTGTTGCTGTTGTAACCTGAATTTGCTAGAATAAATATAAAGTCTAGTATAAAGTATCATTATGGCTAGCATTAGGGTCCTTATTCATAGTACTACTATGTAGGAGTGCTAGGCGGACTTTAGATTGTCATAAACTAGGTCATGAATTGCCTTTCAGAAAAAGTTTCACACGTTTGTCTTCTAAAAAAAAAAAACTAAAAGACTTTTCACTTTTTTTTTTTTTTTGAGTGCACACCTTAGTCACAGTACAACTTCACACATTCATTTCTAGGTTTACTCTAATATGATGGAGCTATACTTGGACCTTAAGAGTTACTAAAGGACTTCTACAAAAAAGTTGGGTTACTGATGATGATGATGAGGTGACTTAACCCGCCAGCCATCGTGTCCCAATGGTAAAAGGCAGCCTGTGAGCATTCATATCATATTACGTAACTTTTCATGTCATAGAAGAATTACGTAACTTTTTACTGGTTACCGACGGCTTTTTTTAGCCTGTTAGAAGGGTGAAGTTACCGTAATTTAGCTTTTTTTTAGACCACGTTCAAAGGCTTTTCGGGGCCGTTCCCGGCCGCACGTCGGAGACTCCTCGCATGGTCAATAACCGTTATACTTCCCGCCTTCCCGTCTCTTTCTCTGCAGCTAAAAGTCTATACCAAGTTAAAGCATATAATTACTATAAAACAATGCATAAGACACTATAAAACACTCTTTTATTGATGTAGTGATTCAAAACAGAGATCAATGACTATGATCAACAAAGAAGAACTTATGTATAAGGCTCTTTCTCTTTAAGGGCAGAGCTAGATATACAGTTGCAGGGCTATCGCTTCTTCACATTTCCCTCCTCTTGCCAAGCTCATCTAAGCTTATCCCCCTTCAACAAGCTTTTCCCTCCCCTCATCGCATGTTTGTTTTTCTTCTTTACAACAAATCCGCCTCTGGTCTCTACTCCTTTTCCGCCCTCCCTCGATCTACTCTCACAGTAACCGATGGCTCTTTATTCGGTTTTTTACATCTGCTCTCATTTAACCCACAAGGCGAAAGCAGTGCTCTGTCTGTTGAATGTGGCAACCACAAACTCTGTGTACATGATTCTTGTATTCGGTGTGTTAATAACTTCATGCATAGACTTCCTTCATGTGCCAAGTGGCTGGATGAAAGAGAATTCCTGCACTGCTTGGCTGAGCTGGAATCCATTAATTCAAATAATTGTAATTGTCCACTTCCCGGTGCAAGTACATCTAAACTCTTCATCCGTAATGTCATTCGATCGCTTCTACGCTCGCATCGGGCCTGTCTCTTTGATGCCTGTCTCCCAATTCTAGAAAGTGATTAACTGATCAACTCCATCGGCGACTTAACAAACAACAATTAACCATGCATATATGTGCCGCCCGGGAGTTTAGCGCTACAACTGGGGTTAAGCATCCTCTAACTAACTAACTAACTAAGCTAGTATATAAGAAAGTAGTCTGCATTCACCTCTGTAAAGGGTGGATTCACACTTCTTCAGTGAATCTTCACTAGTTTTACTATGATAGCATAACCTTTCTACTTGATGTGTTCAAGGCTAGCAGCCTACATATAGGGTTACATAATGAATGGAGATGCATCGGCCGTATTAAGTCCAAGGATTGTCAGATAGGGCTAGAAAAGAAAGGAGATTTTAACTAGTATGGATCGATCTGAGTGAAGAGCATACAAGCAGAAGCAATTATTCTGCTGTTTAGGGTTGATCCAGCCGGAACCACTGTGTGGGACGATGTGGAACGTACCATACGATATCACAGCGGCACACGTATAACACTACTATACTTAAATTAGTTATTTTAGGGCAACTGTCAAAGTTACTAAAGTACGGTAACTTTACGGGGTCGTGAACCCTAAAGTTACTGCGCTATCCGGGTAAATTACACTGACTCGAGTCAACTCTTAAAGTCCAAGTGTAGATGGAGCTCAAGATGGTTTCCAGCTTTAATTGGATCTCTCCCTAGGATCTCTCCAAAATGAGTTTTAATATCTAAACCTGACATGTGGAGCTACACTGGAGCACTTAATTCAATTTATGAATTGCTAGCTAAAATATTTTATCTAGTGCTACTATAGTGAAACCTAGAGTGAAACTAAGCGTACCGACGGTGCCGATCATGTTTCTAAGCTTTATGTGATCATATTCCATTAAAAAAACTTGTTAGAGATGTTTGGAGATTTGGAGATCTCCAAAGAATTTTGGAGTAGCGTATATATACGAACAGCATAAAGGTGCACCATTATTCCAATTTAAGTTTAATCAATTATAAGGACTGTCAGATCCAGAAGCAAGTACTAAGATGAATAAAAGGTCATACGGACATTCTGATGATCACACCTGGTCCATCGGATGAAATTGACAGACTTGATTGCATGCGATGAAGCTGATTACTGCCTTGCGCGGCCCCGAAAGCTTTATAAGCCCGGCAAAGCGGTTTTGCAGTCTCTGTGTGCGCCAGCCGTAAACGACGGAACACAACACAAATGAGATGCTGCAGGAGACGAAGGACTGCTTTAATACTGAGGATGCCAGTTGGACGAAGCCAGTCTGAAGACTTGCCTCCTTAATCTATCATCCAATCCTCAAGAAAGCACACGGTCTCACAGAAGAATTAATTGATAGAAGCTTTGTCAGAAGTGGGTACATCAGACGAAAAAAGGAAAGTGGACAAATGAAAGCGAGGGAATTCCGGCCTTCAGCAACAACACCTCGCAAAGCCTGGCCGTACAGGCCGATCTCTCCAGATCCCTTTTACAGAGGGAGCTGGAAGGAAACAAAAAATAACACACAAAGAAGAAAGTCACCACTGCTTCATCGGCAATTTAAATGGAAACAAAGACGGTGGGCTGATTCCGAGCCTCACCTCTCTGTCTCTCTTCTTCTCTCGGTGTGTGTCCCACACAAAGAAGAAAGTGACCTCTGCCTCATCGGCAATTTAAATGGAAACAAAGACGGTGGGCTGATTCCGAGCCTCACCTCTCTGTCTCTCTTCTTCTCTCGGTGTGTGTATGTGTGTATGTATGTTTATGAGCGTGCGTGTGTCTATGTCGCTCGTACTTCTCTCTGCCTTTCTTCCTGCCCGGCCGGCTGTCCGTGTTCGGCAATCAATCAGGGCTTCGCCCCGACGAAGCCCTTATGCATCACAGAGAGAGGAGAGGAGAGGAGAGGAGAGGAGAGCCGTGCTCCATGCACCCAACATTCGGGCCCTCCTCCCCCGTCTCGTCTTTCTCTCTCAATTCAGTCAGTCAGGCCACCAACGACGCAAGACCTGGAAGTGCCACGTCGGACTCTGTATTCAAGACCTCCATTTGCGCAGGCGATAAGCGACTGAAGGGAGGCCACACCGGCTCCGTTTCTTTTGTGCCCATTTTAAATCCATAGGCCTGAGCCCCCTCTCTCTGCTCAGTTGTCAAAAGAAGCATCTCTTCCGAGTTTTCCTTGATTTCAAACTTAACCGTCTGACCCATGCGCGCTTCCCCAAACCCCCCAGCGTCCCTCAACGACAATCGCTGAAGGAAATCATAGGGTCCCTTCCCACCTTGTGACACCAACTCCTGAACAATTTCGTACCCAAAACCGCCAGCCCTCTGGTCCCCCACACTCCCTGTCATACTCCCCCCCGCCTGCCCCTCAGTCAGAACATACACGTAAACATTGCCGTGCCATGAGCCTGGAGCGGAGACTGCGAGGAAGTGAACAAACTCATCAGAGCCGGCAGCGACAGGCGCAGAACACTGAGTAACCGCAGAACCGAACAGCGCTTTGCCTCCCCTGTCACGCCCTCTCGGACGGAAACGGCGGCGGGGTGGTGCGAGATCGACTCTCACGGCCTCGATATCCACCTGGCGGCTTTCATCTCTTTTGGGAGGAGACAGAGTGAGACGGCGGGTCTCTAGGGTGACCCTATCTTTGGTGGGATCTGCAGACCAGGAGAGACGGCGGCCCGAAAGAGGGGGATCCCCACGAGTGACTAGGAGACGCGCTGGGCGGGTTGCAAAGGTGAAAGGGGAAGAGTTGGATCCCTTCTCGTTTGCTTCTGACAGGTCGTCAACGGGCCGTCTGAGACGGTAGACGGAGACGGCGCCCTGTTGCTCGTCTGTTCCGGGCTCCCCGACTGAATATTCTCACAGGGGCAGGGGGAAAGAAAGAGACAGGGGAAGGATGCAAGAACGAGGACTGGGGTACGATGAAAGATTCAGCAGACAGTACATGGACACAATTGCAAAGAAATGGACAGTCAGGACAGGGTGAAGAAGTCTTCTCCCATACTGAATAAAGACACGTGGGCAGAAGGAAAGCAGTGATCTTACGATTTTGAAGTAGAAAAGGAATGTTCAGATTGTGCTCCTTGATTCAAGTTCAAAATCAGACAAGCAAGGGCAAAGAGGCAGGACAGGAAACTGCAAGAAAAAAGGAAACCAAAAGAGGGGAAGGGGGTAGACACGCGAGTTGAGCGTGAAAAAAAAACATAACCGCCTATACTCGCTGGTCGTTGTAGAGTCCCTACGTGACATTCTTTTTCCTTCCCTTTATCTCTCTCTCTGTCTGTCTGTCTGCTGATATTTCCCTCTTTCTTTCCTTCATTTCACCGCCCCCACTTCCCGCGAGCCTCTTGCGTGTCTTTCTCCTTGCTGCTGTCGGACCGACCTACCTGCGAGGAGAGAGCAGTCCTGAGAGAAGGCGAGGGAGAATCCGAAAAGATGGTCGAGCCAGGGTGCTTTGGCTGGGCTTCTCTTCCTCTTCCTCTTCTCCTTTGACTGTTTCATCATCTCTCTCTTGGCCTCCGAAGAATGGGGGTTCGTGCGGTTCTGCATGCAGGCACAAACAAGGGAGGAAAGAAGGAAGGAAGGAAGGAAGGAAGGAAGGCGTGTCTATCAACAGACTTAGTTCTTCCTTCTGACACAGCAGTCCTCTGTTCGGAAATGGCACAAAGAAAAGCAGTCACACAACTGGGCATATCAAGAGCGAAAACAAAAGAGAAACACTCCCATGCCCTTCACTAAGTAAACTCACATGCACACATTTGTCCCACATTACACAAACTCATTTCACGTGTAAACTTCCCAAATACAGCCTTTCCAATGCCCTCAAAGTAATGCTCACACCCCCGTCCACCCTACCCCCCCGATCTCACCAACCTGCGCATTCAGAGGAAGACCAACGAGAGCTGAGGAGGAGGCCTCGACCCCCACTGGACCTGCAGATCCTGACAGGCGCCTTCTGTCCGACCCAATATCCTTGAGGATTTCGTCAGGAGGCTCTACAGTGAGACAGGTGGAATTGACGCACGCCCTAATCAAATCAGGGGGGTTGAAAGCAAGCTGGCAGCAATCCTCGTCTTCCTCACACGCACCCTCGAATCCCACACAACACACGGTATCTTCGGTTTTGGTTCCGTTGATCTTCACCTCTTCGCATTTGACCCTCGACGGATCACCGGGCCTGTTGCAACACTCTTTGTTTACTTTGGAGGGCGTAACTCGGGTGCACGGCTCCCCAAGGGTACGACAAGCACCGCACAGCCCCGGGAATTTTCCCGTGCTGTTATCCGCAGCGCCGATGCACACGTTTCCCCCTTTCTTGTCCTGCATCTTTGGGTCACAACAATCGGAATTCTTGAAACAGTCCTGCTCTGGCTGTCTGCACGGGCCACACAGCGCTGTGCCTCCGTTGATTCTCTCTATTTTGAGGCAGTTGTTAGCGGCAAAACCTTTATTCGAGTTACCACAGCAATTTCTATTTTTCGACCCTCCCCCCGGTCCAGAATCACATGAGGACCCTTCGTTGATGCAACACAGTCCCTCCTCGCAAGAAGATTCGGAAAATTCTCCTTTCGAGGGGGGGCAACACTCGGCTGCAGAGTCACACGACGTGGCGAATCTGCGGCAGCATGTCGTCTGAGGGATCGACTGGCCGAAATCTTTTTTGGAGGTCTTCAGACAGGAGTCGTCGGGGTTGCTGCACAGAGACAGAGAAGGAGCAACATACAAAAGAGAAAGTTGATTAGGAGAATCAGAACAAGAGAAGGACCAGAAGATGAAAAGGGCTGAGAAGAATATCGTGTGGCGGACGTATTCAAGACAGGCCGACTGAGTATGAGAGAAGCAGAAAATGAAAAATCAAATGTAAAAGACAAAGAAAGAAAAGATACAATCATCATGAAGAAAAGAAACGCACTGACCAGCAATTGTCGTCCTCTTTACCGCAAGAAGGTCCCATGGTTGTTGCACAACACCGCGTCTCGATCACAATGTGCTCCCCCTTTTCTCCCTCCCCGCTCAATCTGCGATTGCCGTCACCCGTCTCAATCAGCTCCTGGCACTGATACGGGTCACAGCATCCCCCTCCCATTCCTGTTGTCACATTGCACATAACACCGGGCCCACACTCATCGCATGTGCCGGTGGTGCTGTTGCAGGCCAGCATGGGTTCGAAGGCATCGCAGTCTGTCGCATCTGAAAACAGAGAGAAAAAAGGAGACAAAGAGAGAGCAGAATTTTAGTCTGATAGGCTCAAGCAACTCCAACGCGAGTGATCTTGTGAGAACACACAGAAAGGAGAGGAGAGGAGAGGAGCGGGAGATAGAGAAGCAGTTGGAGGGCGAGCATGAAGAACAGAGAGGTGAAAAACGGGTGGATAGAAGAACAAAAGAGAGAAAGATGAGAGAGACAGAGAAAGTGATTGGTTTTCATCATTTTTCTCACTGATGAAAGGGCCTGCCTTACTGTCTCACAAGAAAATGCGTCTGGTCCTTTTTTTGTTTGTGACACCTCACTCCCTCCACTCACTTACTCATGCACGGAGATCCCTCTGGTCCCAGGCCGCAAATTCCCGTTGGCCCCTTCCCTTCTTTAACTTCACAGATGCCGGAGGCGCACTTCTGCAGTCACTCACCTCACACAAACAGCATGCATGGGCATAAAGAGAAGGAAACTCGCGCATGGTCCGTAGACATCCCTCGACATTCCCCCCTCCATGCCTGTGTGATCGGCCAAAAGCTCCAACAAAAGTTCTTCAGCCGTCTCTTCATGCAACTCGACCCACACACTGGCATGATATCAATTCATATGTTTGTGTCCTGAAATAGGATGGATGCACACACATTCGATTCATTCGTTTTTCCTCGGGCCCCCCATACCTTTCCGACAGGCAGGCGCACATCAGGCAAAAAGGTCGATACAGGGCAGACAACGTGCACAGGGCATGTCCTACTTACTTCAATACACACACACACACACACACACACACACACACGCACACGCACACACACACACACACGCACACGCGCACGCGCACGCACACACACACACGCACACACATACACACACATATAGACACACACATAGACGGGCACATTCACACACACACACACACACACAAATTCACACACACATTCACACACACACACACACACACACACA
>JAHBMJ010000297.1:0-22549 GCA_018398765.1 Chromera velia | reverse complement strand
GGGGGGGGGTTGGAAGGGGGAAAGAGATAGAGATCGAGGAGAGGAAGGGAAAAGAGGGGAAAAGGGAGAGGGTGGGGGGGGAGGGGGGAAGAGATAGAGAGGGGAGGAAGGGAGAAGGGGGGAAGAGCCAGAGCGGGGAGAGGGGAATGATGAGGGGGGAAAAGGTTTGAGAGTTGCGGACCTCCTTGGCTAACAGAGTGTCGTGTCGTTTTCCCTTCAGCACGATGAAAGGCACATGGATGAGAGCCGCTTCCGGAAGACTGGAGAGGACCTTGTGGGACAACGCCCCGAACTCCTTTCTCGCCCCCTTCTCTGTTCTACACGTTTCCTGGCACTGCAGCCTCATCTGCATAAAACGAGCAGCCAGGGGGAGGGAAAAAATCGGGGGAAAACCAGTGGAAACAGATGGGCAGGGGGAAAAGAGAATGAGAGAGAGAGAGAGAGAGAGAGAGGGGGGGGGGGGCGGAAGTCGCTGAGAGCGCCAGAGGTGGGAAAAAAATCTTGGGGGGAAAGCAGGGGGAACAGCTAAGGGGGAAAAGAGAGAGAGACTGACATACTTCGTCAACGTAGAAATCTTTAGGATTTCCAGTCACGTATCTCGGGGGGCGAGTCCCACACCCCTTCTTTCCCAACAGCCCTTTGCAGTCTGGGCATAGGACCGTGCTCTGAGGGAAGTGGCGAGTCAACAAGGCCTGAAAAGTCCTTTTCGGCCTTGAAGCATCTCTTCTACAGGTCTGTGTCGAAATTCTCGAAGTGGAATCCGCAGCAGCACTCATATGCTTTCAGCTTTAGTCTCTGCCCCTCCTGTTGTTGCCCTCCCTATTCAGACTGGGGACCTGTAGAAGGCTTTAAAAACCCCAGAATCGATGTCTGCTGGGCTCTTTTCTTTTGTACCTTCACTGTCCTACCCTCTTTTGCTTATGGCACAGACGTCCTGCAGTTCTTGAAAAGTTTGTACGCTTTCTCTGCGACTCTATTCCGTGGAGCCTCCCCCCTTTTGAGAGTCAGGACCCCCCTGAGGGCAGCGCTGCGGAAGGTACACAGCCACTCGTCCAGGGATTTTGCTTCGTGCTGCATAGAGATCTCCCTGCCAGCTAACAACCATCCAAACACAATTGGTAGAGGCCCAGGTACAGGCCTAGGGTGAAGAGACCAAGAGAAAAGGGACGGACGTGGTTAAGAAGACAGGTGTAGGACTTCTGATTTTTGAACAAAAGATGGAAAACAGCAGTAAATCGGCAGACGGGGATTCTCTGCTCTCAGCGAGGAAGGGGAACACTAAAACAGCAAAGAGGCAAGTGTGGGGATGTTTCTGAAGTCAGTGACGGAGCCTTTAGCTGGAAGGGGGATTTTGAAGTTGTCGTGATCAAAGAGCAAAGCCTGGCAGACTGAAGATCAGAGTCGCACATCAAAAATTGGAGATGGAAATCAGAGGTGTATTTTGTTGTGACCCTCCCCACGGACCGTGGGCGGCGCGCGGGTCTGCGATACATGGTCTACACGCGCCACCGCGGCCCTGCGAGGCCCCGCCGCGGCCGCTTAGCCAAGCCAAATTATGGCTAACTGCATGTGCCATGACCTCCTGCCATAGCCGGTATCTGTTAAGGCTCTTAGCCGCATATGCACCTATAGAAAAAAAAAAGTCGAAAACTCTGACTAATCGGGTTACATTTACCTTGCAGGACCCGCTTTCCGGCAACTGCATATATGTATATACGTACATATACAGCGCGTGGCGATCGTGCACCTTTTGTCTAACCTTGATGTATCGATACAAAAACACACATGAAGAAAGAGGTCTAGCTATAAAAGGGGAACTGTGTATAAATTCATCTATGTAGTTTTCAAGAAAGGCGATAAAGCACACTGTGTAAGTAAAGCTGTTGTTTAACAATGCTACCAAGCTCAGTGGCAAGTTAAGACATGCCGCCCTACAGAGTGAGGAGTAAGCCACCATAGCTTGACTGAGTGCGCTTGACAAAGAGAAAAAACGGTTAATTTAATCTATAGGAATCGAAATATTAGATCTTTTCTTTTTGTCGGTCTTCTTTTTCTCTACCTAGCTCCTCTTACCGTTCTTCAGCGCCTGGATTCTTGACTTCTTTCTACCTCTACTTAAGGATTTGGAATGCATACCAAGTATTGTGTGTATTTGCTTTGAAATATTGTGGAAATGCTTACTGCGTATGGGGCCAGCGCTTGGTGAGTTTAAAAGGGTGAGATGTTAGCAGAAGGCGTTTGGGCCTGTGGATGAAGCTGGTTAAGCAAGTGTGTGAACAGAAGCCGTTTTGGCATGTGGGTGTATAGAGAAAGATTGTGAAGGACATGGGGAGAAAGTGTGTGCATGAACAGAAGCCGTTTAGGCCTAGAGATGGATGAATAAAGAGAGACAAAGAAAGCGAGTGTGTATATGAGTATGTATTAGTGTGAGAGCAGAAGCTGTTTAGACATGCGGGCGAAGAAAGAGAGACAAGAAGAACGAGTATGTGAACAGAAGCCACTTGGACTTGCATGTGGATGAATGAAAAGAGACAGAAAGAGCGAATGTGTAAAAAGAAGCCGTTTAGGCGTGTGGGTGCGAGTATGTAAACAGAAGCTGCTTGGGCTTGTAGGTGAATGAATGAAGAGAGATCAAGTGTGTGTCACTAAACAGAAGCCGCTTGGGCCTGCATGTGGATGAATAAAGAGAGACAGAGAGAGCGAGTGTGTAAAAAGAAGCCGTTTGGACGTATGGGTACGAGTGTATAAATAGAAGCCGCTTGGGCCTGCAGGTGGATGAATGAAGAGAGATCAAGTGTGTGTTACTGAACAGAAGCCGCTTGGGCCTGTGTAGGCCTGTGGATGAATAAATAAAAAGAAATCACGTGTGTGAAAAGAAGCTGCTTGGGCCTGTGGATGAATGAAGAGAGACAAGGAAATACAAGGAGAGCGAGTGGGTGAACAGAAGCCACTTCGGCCTCAGGCAGTGAATGAAGAATATTGAAGAGAGAGATGGAGAGCAAGTATGTAAACAGAAGCTGTTTGGGACATTACGACGGTTTGGGTAAATGGAAACAGACAGGGAAAGCGAGTGTGTGAACCGGTGTGAACAAGTTAGGTAAAGAGGGACCGTTTGGGCATGTGGGTGAATGAAGAGGGACAAGGAATGATACGAACTCACGTAAGTGTGTGAATAGAAGATATTTGCATGAGTGTGTGGATACGTGAATGAAAAAAGACAGCCTGTCACTAAGAAAAAACGTGCAGACTCAGTGTGTAAACAGAACTTCAAGCCGCGACGGCCTGTGGGTAAATAGATATAAATAAAGAGAGACAGAGAGAGCCAGTGTGTGAACAGAAGACTTCAAGCCATTTGGGCGTGTGAGTGTGAGAGTTTGAATAGAAGCCGTTGATTTTGGGCATGTGGGTGAGTGATAGAAGAGAGACAGGGAAAGTAATAGAGTGAGTGAGTGAGCGAGGGAATGAATGAGTAAGTGAGTGATGAGAGGAAGAACGACTCAGTGAGTGAGTGACTGGATGTGTTGGTGAGTGAACAAGTAAGCACAGTTAACTACAGCAAGCGTATAGTTTGGATATATTGTTAAAACATCTTAGACATGATTGAAAAGAACAATGTGATAATAGAAAACATATAATGTCCATATACTACTCAAATATCGTATAAATAAAGGAAGTTAAAAGTAGCTAAAAGAAATATTAATATATGTTTGTACATGTAAAAGACCTAACTATATATTCACTCCGTAAAGTGAAACGGTAAGTAAATTAAACTAAATTTAAATTATGAATGAATCAGGGGGCATTTTTATATATATCTTTTATTTTTTTAGTAAAAACAAATATAATGGCGATCTATCTATCATATGTTGGTGTAGTCATAATTTAAGTTTCTTTTTCTAAGTATTTCTAAGTCTTTTACGTTAGTATGCACCTTTTGTTAACTATGTCCCTGTCTAGGTCCCTGTGTTTCTTTTTTTTTGATAATATGTAACAACGTGTTTAATAGCAGAGCTCTCCGTGTTTCTTCTTTTTACGTTGAAACCCATCTAGCCGTCTCCGGCCGTCTGAGGCCCGTCTCTGGTCGCACCTAACATCTGGCCTCTCCTACCCTCTCCGATATATAGCTACAGATAGCACGGTGACTCTGACACGCATCCGACAACAATTTGTTATGATCAGCTGTATCAGGGTGATCGAAGTCACGCCTATTTTCGTCGCTGGTAGTCGTAGGATGGAACAAATCGACAAACTAGGTTAGATCCGCCTCTCATATATGGGGACGCGGCATGCATGAAAAAACCCTCAATCATCATTTGTTGTGATCCATCTGTTGCATGCATGCGCCACGATCATGTACGCACCTCTCACCCCTAGCTTGCATGGGGCCACGGCATGGCCACGGCATATATATGTCCCGTAGGGACAATGTAGGGACATTACAATGCATGCATATATGTGTTGCACAAACAGACGCAATTTGGGAGACAGGCCGTCTTCGAAGTTTTCAGCAAATCATCGTTGATCAGCGCAAAAGCTGCTGTTCGATCATTGTGTCATCATTCGGAGACACTTGCACCACTGAATTGCACCGGCAGCGGGACCGAGCCTGTCTCTTTAGCTTAGCAAGCGACGACAAACCCAGCACCCCCTTTCTCGATCAACCGTTTCGCGTGAAACGTTGCATCAATCAAAGATGACTGCCAACGGACACGTAAATGGAAAGATGACTGCCCCCGGTGTGCACTCTCGATACCACATCGGGACACCTGATCAGCCCTGGTCTGACAAAGAGAGGGATCAGTGGAGAAGCGAACAAACCAAAAAGAGAGATTACTTTACTGATGTCGTCTCTCCTCTGTTGCGTTTCACTGGTGGGGATGTCTTCCAGTACGGTTCTCTTGACTATCGGCATTTTGGTGCTGCCAACTACCCTCTGTATGCTGTGAAAAGCTCCAAGTGGGACCGCTCCCGTCCCTTGGTGGTCGTCACAGGTGGTGTCCACGGTTATGAGACTTCCGGTGTGTGGGGGGCTCTACTGTTCGTTCAGGAGCAGTTCCACAAATACACACAGAAGGTCAACCTCCTTGTTCTTCCCTGTATCTCCCCCTGGGGATATGAGACGATCAATCGGTGGACCCCAGAAGCTGTCGACCCCAACAGATGCTTCAAGCCCACCACTCCAGGGTGTGCAGAGGCAGCACAGGCCATGGCCACCATCATCACGCATGTTCAGCAGAGCACAGGGGTTCTGATGCACACAGACCTGCATGAAACCACCGACACCGACAACAGCGAGTTTGTGCCTGCCAAGGCTGCCAGAGACGGCCTCCCGATTCCCGATTGGGACCCCATCCCGGACGGTTTCTATTTGATCGGCCATGAACCCAGACCCCAGTTGGAGTGGCACAAGACCATGATGGCAGCCGTCCAGAAGGTCACGCACATTGCAGATCCTGACGAGCGTGGGACGATTGTTGGTGAGAAGCCCGTAGCGCCCGGAATTTTGATTTTGGGCTCTGTGGGTGACTGCGGTTCGCACACGAGTGCCGAGTTCTGTTGCACCACCGAGGTCTACCCCGATAGTGAGAGAACCACGGAGGAGATCTGCAACGTCGCCCAGTGCACCGCTGTGGTGGCTGGACTGGATTTTGCTCTTCAGCATTCCTCTCTGCTGAAGCAGAAGTGAAGGGGGGGCGTGAGGGATCGCGCAGTCTAGCTAGCGCGAGGTGCCCGAGGCTTTTCATGTTTGAAAGATGACAGCACAGAAAGGAAAACGATGGTTTGAATTCAACGGGTGTGGCAGCACTGTGGCTTGTATGTTCCGGTTGGGAATGGGGCTAGGAATGGGGGTGGGGAGGAGTCCGGACATGAATCGAAAGACTGAAAAGAAGAAAGAAGCGGTGAGGTATACCCTAGGGTATACCAAAAGAAGAGAATGGGATGCCAGAATTAATGCTTTGGAAGTTTGGATTTGAGTTTAGATATTCACGTATACAATGTGGGAACTGGTTGACCATGGACGTCATCGATCGTGCGCTGCAAATCCTGCCATATCGTTATAGCTAGCGTTATAGTTCATCTCACAGAATGTGATAAAGATCAAGACTTCTTGAACAAAGGTGTTTAGTCACTTGTGATTAAAATATATTTAATTATCCCATGAAGTGATTGAATGTGATTGAATAAAGTGATTAATTAGCCAAAGTCCGATTCTTACTAGTCTTTAATACTTTTGGTCATTCTAATGGTGTGTAGTTTTTTTTTTATGTTATAAAAACAAATGTTTTGGGAGTAGCCTAGAGGCTTGTACACATCCAGTACACTGCATACATGGCCCAGTCCATGCAGCCTGGGCCAGCTATGCATGCGCCGGCACGGCCCACCGCTCCTACTAGCAGCCGCGGCCATCGGTGCATGTTACGCAGCATGTATTCGGAGCCGAATAGCCGATTATACATGTTGCATCAAAAATCGGGTCTTCATGCATGAGTTTCAAATACAAGGTGTAGTGTGCATATTCATGCAATGAGAACATGTATGATATGATATGTTACTTACAACCGCGTATTCATATGATATGTTACTTACTAGTTTAATAAGTTTATAAATTGTAAGATTTTATAAAATTCTAGTAACACTGTAACACAGTCTAGTATAATTTTTGGTTTCTAGTATAGTAACACTAGTTACACTACTGCCTATTAACAGTGCCTAACAGCTAGATAGCCCCTGTTTATCTTTTTCAAAACCAATTTTTTATAGTCACAAACTGTGCTTTAAAAAAAAAAAATTAAAAATGTAGCCCGGGGGGCTCTGCCCCCCAGACCCCCCCTTAATTAGTTTAGCAATATATTCCTGAATATATTCCTGATTATCTTACTTTTGAAGTGAGTAACTAGTGAATAAATATATTTCGTGATTAAATACCTTTGTTCTTGAAAAAAATCATGGGCAAACTTTTAGACAGATTAGAGTTATAATTTTAAACTTATAAAGATGGTAATCAGTCTAGACTATTAAAACTGGATCGAATGTAGATCGAATTCATAAAATTTTTTTAGATCGAAACAAATAAAATTTTTCTGAAAATTTGCTGCATGTAGATGTTTCCCTATGTTTTCTTAAATGTTTTCTAGGATCTTTTAGTAAATTCTTTATAATCTAGCCTTGAATCATGAATGATGAATCAAACTAGGGAATCTAGTAGGGATGGGGAGTAAAGTTTTTTTAATAATATAGTTTGCCTGTAAAACTTTAAACTTTAACTTTAAAACTTTAAAAGTAAACATGCAACCAGACATACAAAAGTTGATCTAAAAGACGTTCTTAGAGAAGTTGATTTCATTTATATCGTTGCAAGCAAAGTTGCTGCTTTCAAAGTTATATTACTTATATACTAGTAGATATACTAATTATACAAAAGTTTCACAACTCTAAAAACGAGGTATATAATGCATTACTATATTCCTATTAACTAATCATAATTCTCATAAAAATTCCAAGAAACAACTTTGATATAAATTCAAACGACCGGCGACTTTGGTCCTCTAGTGTTGTTCTCTTAGTAGAAAATCCACTTCTTTTTTTACTACAATTACTTCTCCTAAAAAACGGTGGCGGCTGCTTACAACCGCTATCCCCCCAGGCCTCTTTTCAATGTATACGAACGTCCGCATAACATCTTTGATATTTGCCAATTCAAAGTCTTCCAGCCGCGCGATTGAAGAGTCGGATGATGAGTGAGGAGAGAGAAATTGATATCAAATTGTGTTTTCCTTTCATCTGTCCTCTTTTTTCTTTTTTTTTCTTTTTTTGTGCAATCATTCGTCCCTTTAAATGCAGAAAAGGCAAAGTCGTTCGTTACTAGTTCGTTGATAGACTGAGCTTCTGCTACTTTCTATGTAGGCTAGTTAATTAGTTTAGTATGACTGACTTAATTAACGACCTATTCAAAAACTAATTAAAAAATATTTTTTTCAAATAAAGTCTAGAAGGCAAAAAAAAAAAACTTTAAAACTTTAGTGTCCACTCCTAGGAATCAAATAATTAGTTACCATTTGTCTCTGGTTTCAGAGACCCTAGGTTTAACCACAATTAAGTAAGTAAGTAATACTTTTGCACAAATTAAATGCAAAACTAGATAAAAGTGGAGGCAAATTTGGCATAATTTATAAACATATATGCATGCAAATTGGTTGTGTAAATAGAATGATTAGATAATAGATTCAAACAGATTCAAAGAATTCAAGTTTAAGTTGTTTGAAGCTGCTACTGCCTGCTAGTGAAACTGTTTCTACTAGAGTTTCTACCTTTAATATGGTTTTTATCAATCCTAGTATCAGCCTAGTTATCAGTTCTTACTGGTTAACCCGGTTAACCGCCGGTTATGACCGGTTATCATAACTGGCGGGCCAATAACTAGGCCAATAACATCCAATAACCTACAACCTAACCTAGTTCATAACCTACCTTTTCCCCTACGATGCATAGTCAGTACGAATCTTCACTATACTTTAATGGCTGGTTCCCTAGCTGTTCCCTGTACACACTAGGTGTCGATCAAACTTGCTGGCACGAAAAGAAAGACGCATCCGGTACAGAAGAGGAGAACTGCCATTTCAACTGCGGCTTAGGCTGCGGCACAATGCGATAGACGCGTCCACAACACGTGTACAGGCCCAAAACGTGGTCGTGCAAACATGCGGAAACAAGTGCACAGAACTTGAGAGCAGGGAATCCCCTGCATGGGAGGGATCCGGTCTAGTTAGACAACCGAGAAATCGGGTGATCGGGTTGGTGGAAGAATTTACGCATCATTCGGAAAAGCACTCGGCCTGAATATACCAGGCTTGCAGATGGGCAAAAAAGTCTCTCCCACTGGAGCAAAAAAGACACGTACGTCTGGGGGCGTTTCTCTCCGGTGCTCTGACAAAATTGCCCCCCAACTTTTTTGGTGCCCTTCTCACCTCCTTGTGTGACGACGATTGACGATACGAAGGGATTGATTACATACGGACAGAAGGAAAGAAAACATCGTTGGGCGAAATGAAGGAAAATGACACAAAGAAGGAAATACAGATTGCATGCCCAACGAGAAGCTCAACACACACGTTCAGTCATTCACTCCTCCTCATCACACTCATCCCCAAACACCCACGCCCCTTCACACAAACAGGATGCGATTGCTTGCACATTACAAAATGACCATGGATGGATACAGGCAGCAAGCAGTAGTGGAGGTAAGACTGGGAGCAGACGGAAGACGTAGAGGAATCCATGCAACACACAGGGGCATGCAGCAGAAGAGAAACCAAGGCCCGACCAGGAAAGAGAAAAGAAAAGGGCTGCATGTCGGAAGAGTAAATGGAGTTTTCGGTACGTCCCTCTCTCCACGTCGCTTTGTCTGACCGCCTGACATGCATGCAGTCTCGCTACTCGCCTGTTCTCTTCTCTCCATCCCCTCCTAGAAAGAGACCAAGTCGGGAACCCACCCCCCAAGAGAGGAAAGGTGAACGGAGGGAGCTCTGGATCTCGAAGAAAATCCTCGTCATCCTTTCCCACCCTTTCCACACCGGAAGAGATACGAGACCTCCTTCCCTTCCCTACTGACTCTGCTTCTCGACTTCTATTTCTCCCCCCCCAGCTCTTCAATTCAGACGGACACCCTTCCTCCTTCCTCCCGCAAGAGAGGTTGGTGACACCCCCCTCGTCTCATCTCATCGAGAGGGGGAGACATACAGAAAGAAAGGAATAAAAAGAAAGCCCTTCACGATGAAGAGGAAGACGAGGAGGCACTCGAACTTGAAGACGAAGAGGAACTAGCCGCACCCTCTCCACCCATCCCCTCATCCTCCCTCTCTGCCTCCTCCTGTGCAGCTGCCGCAACCTCAAATTCATTCGCAGGTGCCCCCCTAAGCCCGAGCACCCTCGTCCCTCCCTGCAGGAGGCTACCTACATGGGACTCCTCCAGCCTCTTCCCCTGTCCCCTGGCGACGATGATTGCCTCGACAAAGTCCTTCGGGCTCTTCTCCCACCAACACACACGGCCTGAGGCGTGCACCTCAGCAGCGTACTGCTGCCCGAGTGCCTTGAGAGGATCACCCGCGAGACGTCTCTCCCCCCCCTTCCAATCGGAGGGGAACCACTTACCGTGAGGGTGGGCCTGTGCGGGGAAGAAACACGCGTCCCCGTCAAACACGTTGTGGTCGTGCAGTTGGACCTCAATTTTCCTGTGGGGTCTCGGCACGAGAGACAGCAAAGAAGCAATCTCTGTCTGTTCGTCCGAGTGAGAGAACCAGAGAGGACCTGCGTACACAGAGAGACGACAAAGGAGACGGAGGAGAAGCTCGGACTGAGGAGCCGAGTCAGTCGCGTCCTCCATTCGGAGGGTACCCCCCTGCCCCTGCTGCGACCCTCCAGGCCCCTTTCTCCCTCTTCCGGGGGTCCCTGCCCCCATCAGTGACCCCCTCCCCCCCATCAGAGAAGACCTCACGGACTGACGGCGACCCCCCCCTGCTGCCGCAGCAGCCCCTCCCTGCATGGGCACAGAGCAGGTGCTGAAGTACGAATCGTTCCGTCGAAGTGTGAACCTTCTCTGCAGCTGTCCCCCTGCCCCCCCATTAATCTCCTGCTGTCCAGGCTGTCCCTCTCTGTTCTCCCCGTCCCCAGAGGAACTCTGCTGAGGCTGAGGCTGAGGCTGTGTGGTTGGGGACCTGAGGGCAATGGCCGTCGTGAGTTTAGGCACAGAGAGACGGGGGTCAAGGAAGAGAATCTGCTGCTCTCTCGTCAGACGGGGGGCAAAGATGTGAAGGGAACCGATCACGTTGCCCTCCACTCCTGTCTCTGACTTCGGCTGCTGCCTCTGCTCTGTGGTGGAAGGCCTCGCTGCAGCAGCAGCAGCAGCAGCAGCAACGGCTGCAGGGCGGCGTGCAGGGGAGATCTCTTCCTGCTTGATCACAATGGAGGGGGGGCGGTTGGCCTGCTGGGGGTGGCTGTCGCCTTCCTCCTTCTTCACTTTCGGCAGTCTCTCCTCCTCTTCCTCACGCCTCTCTGCCTCCTTGATCTCTGCTGCTCTCTTCTTCTTCTCTTTCTCCTCTTTCCGTCTCTGCTGCTGTGCAACCTTCTCAGCGAGGACTTCGGCGGTCGTGGCATCCAGAATGATGAGTGCCTGGATCTCGTCCTTGTTGGTCACACTGGCACCCTCTCTGTCGCGCTTCCTGGCGGCAGAAGCGTCTGCCCCCCCTCTGCGCTGACGGTCGCGCCCCCGGATGGCAAGCACGTGCCAGGCCATGGGGAGGAACTGATCCCGGCTCCTTCCGACGTTGCCCTTCACTGCAGTCACGTCTGCAGTAGCGTCCTTGTGCAGGACTTTCCCGAACTCCCTCACAGCATACACGTGCTCCCCCATGAACTGAGGAGACAGCTGGATGAGAGGCTTGTGCTCATCCCCCTTGATGATACACTCGTCAACGGGGGCCTCGTCTGATCGGACAACGAAACGGGGAATCAGCCTCTGCTGCTGCTGCTGCTTCTGTTGCTCATCCTGCTCATCTCCGCTCTCCTCCGCTTCCTCCTCATCCTGCTCCATGGCCTCTTCCTCCGCTTTCTTCCTCTCCTCCTCCTCCCGCTGCTCTGCCCCCATCCCAAAGTTCCTCCGGTTGTAGAAAACCTCAGTCTTGTACCCGTCGGGGTACTTCCAGGGCATTCCCCGTCTCTGCCCCTCCTTCTTCTTGGAGGGAAGGGCAGAATCGTCCCAGGCCAACCTCGCGTGACTGCCGAAGATGGCGTCGATCATGTTGTTCAGGGGGAAACGGTTCGAACGGAGGAGAGAGCGGTAGACCTGGGGGGGCTCCTCACGACTTCGAAGACGCGCGCTCGCTCTGCCGGGTGGGAAGGGGAGGCATCCACAAACGAGAAAGAAAGGGTACAAGTTTGGAATGCTCCTATGTTATTGCCATAGCGGCCAGCATTTTTCCATGCAAGCGCTATGGCAGAGCGACAGGGAGGGCCCGACGACCTAGAAGAATGGACACTCTGCGCGTGTTTTTGTTCTTCCTTTCGTCTTTGCAGACGCTCTGACATACAGTCAGAGTCACTGTCAGACAGGATACAGAGAGCCCCGCTGAGAGAAACAGAAAGAACCCGAGAAATCACCGCACCCAGCCAGCCAGACAATCAGACTGACAGAAAGACAGACAAACCAGCACCACGACCATCACACCCACCGACCTCTGGGGTTTCTCCTCCGTGAACTGATAGAAGAACTCGTCGAGGGACTTCATGCGGCCGGTCACCAATCCGAGGAGTGCCTCGTGAGGCTGCCACCCGAAGGGCTGATCAGGCAGGCACATGCGGGGCTTCTTGGCGGCCTCCGTGCTCTTGTTGAGGCTCTCATGTTCGAGTTCCCGTTCCTGTTCGTCCTCCAATGCACTGCCTCCCATGCCGTGCTCCGACCTCCGAGAGGGCGTGTGGCGCTTCACCTGCAGGGGTGTGTGGTGGCAGGCAGAAGGACAGAGAGAGAAGAAAAAAACAGATGAGTGCCTAAAAATTGTGGCGCTTCAATGGCGGAGTGAGAAGGGAAGGAGAAGCCTCGAGAGTCAGAGTCAACACAGGAACAAGTCCCTGAACAAAAAGAACATACCACACAAAGAGACAGAGATGCCGAGCACTTTCAGGGAATCGCAAAATGGACAGGAAGTCAGGAAATCATTGAAAACACAAAGAAAAGGACCGACTGACCTTCTCAAACACCTGCTGGCAGAGGCCGAGGGCGAGTTTGTGAAGAGGAGAGAGGACAGCGCTGTCCCCCAAGATCTCCTGCACCCTCTGCCTGGCCTCTCCAAGCACGCCGTTCTCCAACAATTGGTCCTTCACATGGTGGGAGATGTGCTTCAACGTCGAGGCCTTCATGTACAGTTCTCTCAATGTCGTCTTCTCCTTCTCTGAAATCATTTCAGAGAGGATCCTCTCGGCCTTCTCCTGCCGTTTCCTCGCAGCATCTCTCTCCTTCTGACGAGCGTCGGGATCATCTTTCTCTCCTTCCCCTTCCTCTTCGTCCTCTTCCCCATCTCCATTCCTGTTCTCCTGCGCTCCCATGGCCTCATCTACAGCATTCGACTGCCCTAGAGCCTGTGCTGCCTCGGACAGCGCGATCTCCCAACGGAGACGGGAGGACGCCTGGGTAGACCAGGCGTAGTACCCGTCCTTGATCATCTGGATGGTGTTGCCCTGGGCCCACTCCATGGCGTCACAAAGGTCCAAAGGACGGTCTGCTGCCCCCTTGGCCTGTTCTCCCCCCCCCATCAGCTCATCATCATCCATCGTGAGGTCAATCACCAAAGCACGACGGCCTGCTCTCTTGGCATCAGCAGCTTCGTCCACTGCTGCCTGCTCCAGAATTTGCACGTCGTCTTCCTCTCCGTCTCCTTCTGCACCCTCCTCTCCTTCCTCATCTGAGTCACCTGACTCAGACTGGTTCGAGGCCTTCTCTGTCACGTCGTCATCCACCATCTCAACGTCTCCGTCCTCCTTCCCTGTGCCCTTCGGATGACGGGAAGCAGGGGGCGGGGGGCTCACTGCCCGAGACGGCGGGTTTGAGTTGTCAGGCGCGTGCACGGAGACCTCTCGGGAGACGGCGGCAGTGGAAGCCTCGGGAGAGGCAGCAGAAGCATTCGGCTCTTGTCCCTTTTTCGCTTTGCTGGGGCACAGAGCTGCCCCGAGGGACGGGAACTGTTCAAGAAGGCTCTCGTCAGACAGGAGGAGTTCTCGGAGACCCCCCGCTTTGCTACCAATCCTCTCTGCGAGGCTCTCCCGAATCTGCCTGTCCACCTGCGGACACCAAACAAAAGGTTGAACGTGAAGAAATCAAAAAATAAAAACTCGATCTCCCTCAAAGGCACAGGATGCACTCTCTCAAGCACCCTCCCGACCCACCTGAATCCCCCTGACGCAAGACAAGGCAAACAAGACCCCAAGAAGAAAAGACTGTCATTCGCTTCCCTTCCGTCTCCCACCAAACCAACCTCTGCACTCGCAACAACACGGAGAGAATGACCCTGCCCGATCAGACGGAGACGGAGGGCACCCTGCTCGAGCTTGTCGAGGGTCACACCCTTTCCAAGAGTCAGACACGCGTGAGTGCCCTCAGGGAGCTTGAAGTCGGTGCCTCGACAGTGAGCGTCGTCGAGGAAGACCAGACAGTCCTGCAGATATGTGCAGAAAAGGGACAAGAAATAGAATGAAAGGGAAACGCAAAAAACAGAGAAATGACTTGTTCCTCCTTCCCTTCCCTTCCCACCCACCCTCTCTCGCACGGCCGCTGTTTGGTCAGTCCCTTAGATGTTTCTTGACTCCTCACAGAGAGGCTCAGACAATAAGGTCTGTGTTGAAAAAGTTTCATCATGCACAAACAGCAGCGGTGAAGTGGTCGAGATAAAGACGGAAAGAGAACGCCAATGGATACAGCACAGCGTCTTTCCAAATATCTCTGTCTAGCTGACGGCCCATATGCATAAACCCCCCAAGACCAACCTGAAGGCGGTTCGCGAAGGGAGACAGGCGGAAGTCTGTGACGTCACCCCCGAAGTCCATCACCTTCTGCTCATTGCTGTTGTCGAAGTATACGACTGCCAGGGGCACTCTCACACCGGCCTGCCCACTCGCCTTCTTGGCCTCTCTGTCCTTCACCACCCTCTCCAGCCACATCGAGGCAGCCGTCGGGTTGTCCATTCCGGAGATCAGAGCACCGACGTCAATGATCACAGAAACGTCCAGAGCCGCAATCGCAAAAAGAACGTCCCTCCCCCGCACACCGGGAGGCAGGGCTGAGTACTTCATGTTCTCCGGTCGCAGCATGCGGGTGAGAATACCCCCATGGGTCCCTCTCAGCCGGGGATGGTCCATCTGCTTTGTGGTTACCGGCATCAGCAGCTGGGTTTCCGATGTGCCACTGAATCCCGTGACAGCGGGACCGTTCAAACTGCGCAGAGCAGCAGCGTCAAGAGGAGGGAAGCACTTTCGGAGATTCTCGCAGTGCTCCTCCTGCGTCTCCCCCTGTCGAACAATAACGTCTTTCGGGCTCATCTGTAGCCTCTGGTCGGGATCCATGACTGCCAGCTGGATGCGCTTGGCGTCTGCAGAGGGGCAGAGAGTCCATGGGGAGGCCGTGATGCGTGAGGGGAAAACCTTTGCCTCTGGAGGGAAGACCGGACGGGACAGGTAGTATTGGATGACCTGTGTGTGTCGAGAAAAGAGGAAGATGAGCTGCTCCTGCGTTTTTCTATCAGACAAGTTGATGGAAGTCAACTTGTACAGAGCTGGGGAGACATGGGGGATCCTCACTCCTCTGTCTTCAGCGATGTTTCGGCTGTCAAGAGGATCTCTCTTTTTCTGCTGGTTGAGGGCTTTTTTGGGTCCTATGTGGAAGTTGAACTGCTTCCGCACAGGGGGTTGGAACCTTGCCTGATTCTTTTGGGGAGGCTTCTGTCCGAGCCATTTGTCCCTCTTCTTTTTCTGTTCTCGTGCCATCTTCTTTCTCCCTGCTGCCCCCCTCTTCTGCTGCTGGGCCTGCAAGAGCTCTCTTCGGAGAGCGGTCGCAGAGAAGGCAGCGGCAGAGTTTGTGACGTGTCGCTTCTGTGTCAGATTGACACAGGCATCACACCAACTGTTGTAGATCGCCTCCGGGCTGTGCTCTCTGGGTAGAAGTTCAAGGAAGATGGTCTTGAGGTCTTCCCACTTCAACCCATCTTCCATGTAGGCCAACTGCGTCATCAGAACGGCAAAGTCGGGATGACCGTACTCGTTGCGCTCTGCCGGCATGTCCTTGGCCCTGAAGGGCACTGCCATCTGACGCAGCCCCCTCGAGGAGACCCACTCAGCCATTGTCTGACTCAACTTCGCCGACCCCCCTGCCACCACACGACGGTACTCATCCTTCACCTCCTGGAGTTTCGGGTTCACCCCCCCGTCCACATGGAGGCGCTTGGAGAGGACCACAGAGAGAAGCAGGTGGCTGAGGAGACCCTTGAGGGTCAGGAGAACTATGCGGGCCTCGGGGCCGGCCTTCTTCTTCAGCCATTCCTCCGTCTGCTTGTTCACGCTGCATTAGGCCGGGAACAAAAAAAACACACAAAGAAAGAAACACACACGCACACACAGAGGGGGGGGGGAGAAGCAGCGGAAAAGAATCGGTGAACTTGAAATCACATTCTTCCCGCCCTTCCTCATTTTCAATACGAAAGATACAACTGTAGAATGTTTTCAGATATAGAGGGAGATGGAAACGAGAAGAAGGGTGCGCTAATTGCCTCCATGATGATACGGAATCGGCTGGGCGGACTGAAAGCGAAAGCAGGCCATACACCAATTTCCACCAGCGTCCCTTTCACCCCCCCAGACCGCTAAGACATCTCTCCCTCCCTGAGTACTCTCTCAACTGACGTACCTGGCCATCCACTTCTTTCGCTCAGCCATGCATTCCTCTTGCGCCTCTGCCGTGCTCTTGGGGTAATCCAAACCATTGATCCAGAAATGCTTCAACTTCTCTGGGAGGACGCGCACGTGGTACCCGTGGTCCTCCTTTCCATCGATGATGTTCACCATCGCTTCGCCCCCCTTCGGCAGGTTCTTGCCGTCGTGTAGGTGTTGCAGGAGCCAGACCTTCAGGAACCCCTCCTGAGTCATCGTGTACTTCGGGAGACGGAGCTCCGGAGCGTCGCCCTTCAGGACCGCAACCGCGATTTTGTTCGCAAGGAAGGCGAAGCACTTGTCGGAGTCCGTCAGACCTGCACACCCTCCGCTGGTGGAGGATAGGAGACGGAAGTTGAAGAACTCCTGTGCATACGGGAGGGGGTGTCCGTCCTCCACAGGCAGACCGGCCTCTCTCTGCTTCTGCTGTCGCTGCAGCTGTTGCAGATGGGGGACATCAACGCACTGAGGGAAAAGACGCAGGAGCGTGTCCGCGTGGTCACGTGCCAGCATGAGCGCCGAATGGCATGTGCGCCAGCGGAGTTCATCCCCTTCCATCTTCTGCTGCCTTCCAGTCGCGTACACTTGCGCGTTCTTCACGGAGAGGACGAGATCTGATTCGTCGATGATGCCCCGACCATAACGTAGGATAAAGGCAATGACCTTCTCAAGGCCCCTCAGGTTATCCGATCGGAATTTAATCTTGTCGACACTCTTGACCGCCATGGGTGCGCATCCATCGACCCACCGATTCTCAAGGGAGAGCAACGACTCAGCAACCCACACGAGCACGTGGCCTTCCTTGCGGGCCTTCTCGAGTTTCTCCACAACCTGCACATGCAGAGGTGGAGGAGGGGGGAAGAAACTATGTTGATTTCCGAGAATTAGTGACAACCGCGACAAAAAAAGAATAACCATACTGACATAAGAGGGAGGATTCATTATGGGTCCAACGACGTTTCTCATGGGAAATCAATCCCACAGGGTTGCCCAAGTAAGCAAAGGAAAGAACGACCAAGAAGACAAAACCGTTCTGTTCAAGACAGATAACTGAAGGAAGTCTCGCAAAGAAAGAGAAACACACAAACACACACCTCTCACAGCAAAGAAAAGCCACGCAGACACAGAGAGACACCAACACCCGAACACACCGACCCGCTGACCTTCTTCATCAACTCCGGCCTTAACTGACGGTCCCGGCGGAAGGGGAGAGCAAAGGTGCGCCGCCCCAGCCAGCCACCCAGCCGGAGGGAGAGGTCTGCAGCATTCGTTCTCAGAAGAGAATCTGGAACCATTACATGCGCCAGCTGCTGCTCTCTCTGCACTCCCCCCTCCTCTGCTGCGCGACAGCCGTGAAGGCGACTGCACCCATCTGCAATCGACATCAGAAGCAGTGGAAGAATCACGGACGTCTTCCCTTCCCCCATATTCATCTGGGTGGTCGTGTTGGTGTGCCCAACCGGATCCAACATGTGCCTGGCGATGTCGGCCTGCATCTTTCTAATGTTGATGTTCTGCTCGATCTCAAAGAGGGTCCAGATCGGCCAGAGACGGGGAGAGAAATTTGAGTGGGGGGCAGTCGAGAGCTCCCTCGCACAATCTCCTGCAATCTTGATGCCCTCTGTTGCTGCGTACCCCCCCGGAGCTCTCCTTCGTGCCTTGGCCACTCCGTCCAGCACGCGCTCTGCCCACTGCAGGTGCACCCACAGAACAGCGAGGGCGCCGAGACGGTCGTCCAGCTGGGGCCTCTGCAGGAGGTCTCTGAGAAGTTTGCGGGGGTGTTGGACAGGAGCACTCCCCTCCGTCTCTTCCTCCTGATCGTCGTCCTTCTCTCTCTCAGGGATCAGGAGTGGGAAGAACAGAGACGGGACGAAGCCCGGCCACATGCCTGCACAGAGAGGAGAAGATAGGAACAGAGAGAAAGAGAAAGGGAAAAGGGAAAGTGAAACCCCAAAAAAGAGAGACAGAAAGACTCGGCAAAGAAGATAAAGACAGACACGAGAAAAAAAAGAATGACAGCATCAAACGGATGCAAAGCAGATCAGCCCAAAAAGGTCTCGAAGACTGAAGGAAGGAAAACCGATTCTTGAGTTCACTTTGCTGACCCCCCTTGCACCCATGCATGCACCAACCCACGATCAGATCCAGCCAACCGACCAGATTCGACAAGAGCCGATGCCGCCTGCTCGAAGTCACCAGAGGCCCCTGCGAGGGGGGACAGGAGCTGTCGGAGTTCCTTCAACAGCCGCTCCTCCAGTCCTGCTGTCTCCAGTCTCAGCCTCTCAAACCAATCTCTCTTCTCCTCCAGCTCAGCAGCAGTCCATTGCTTCCGAGCTAAGAACTCGGCCTGACCCATCGCGGGATCTCCAAACTTTTTGAAGGCCTTGAGGGACTCCTTCATTTCCTTCTCGAAAAACTTTCTCGTCAAGTCACCCTCCTCCTTCTCCCTTTTCTTTCCTCCCTCTCTCTGTCCCCCTGCCACCGCTGCTTCATCCTCCTCCTGCTCTCCCTCCCTCTCGGACTCCCACACCTCTCCAACCACATCCTCCACTTTACCAGAGTGCCAGAGGGATTTCCACTTCTCTTCCATTTCCTCCAAATCTTCCGGGAAATCACCCCAGAGAGCGGGGGGCAGAGGCCACACAGGATCTGCCAGCATGAGCATTGTCCTGTGTTCCAACGACTCCCGATAGTCTATGTGAGAGACGTACAGAGGAGGACACGCAAAACCCCCCTTGGGCATGTGGTTGATCATCGAATAGGCGTGGCCGTCGTACTCATCTAATCGAACCGGATAAGCGAGACACTCAAGATCCGATGCCAACTTCTGGATCTCCACCTTCAGACGTGCGTTTCTGCTCCATCGCTGCATGCGGTACAGACATTGCTGGCCTACACGAGAAGTGTCGAGCAGTTTGATGTCCCCCAGTTTGAAATCTCTCGTCGACGCCGTCTCCGCCCTCCTCTCTGTCCAAAGCTCTTCGGCTCTTGCAACCAGACGCCGTGCCTCTTCCTGCTTCCTCACCATGAAACGTCTGCGGAACTCGCGGGTATTGTCAACCCATTGTTCGTTCCTGTGCATCTGCTCGAACTTCTCCTCTGCGTGCGTCACCTCGGTGTCCAAGACCTTGTCGATCAATTCGATCCGGTTGAACTCCTGCTCTCGGGGTTTCGAGTAGAAGTTCTGGGCACCCTCGTCGTCATCCTTTCGGTCGAACCCCAGAGCACTGAACTTGTCAGCATGCCGATGCACACAGGAAAGGAGAGGAACAATCCACGAGAGCTCTCCACCGTCCTTGTAGGTCTTCGTGTCCTCCTTCGCTTTCCCCACACCCAAACGAGCCGCCAGCCATCCGAGCAATCCGGCAAACTCTGCGTGTCGTCCTGTGTCCGCGGACTTGATGCCAAAGTCGATCAGCGTGAGGAGATGCTTCTCGGGATCGAGGCCGTCCTTCTCCTCTGCAGGAACCCAGTGGGACTCGCACGTGGCCTGCTCGAAGGCCTTCTTCTCCTTCGCAGAGGAAAACAGAGAGGCCTTGCGGATCGTCCGCCTGTTTTGGAAGAATCTGCAAACAGGCGCAGGAGAAGAGAAAAGGTAGGGAGGAAGCGAGTGAGACAAAAACATGGTAGAAATGCGGAAGATAGTGTAGGCAGGCATGGAATTTGCGTCTTTCCTTCCTGTGAATGAGTCCATTGGGGGCTTTGTGCGCTGTCTGCGAATTCAAAGGAGCAAACTGTCCAAAGCGACGTGGTCGTGCGCGGCTCCTACCATCCCAGCAGCCATCCTTTCGCCACAATCCCCCCTTTCCCGCTTCTAGATGGACCGACCGACCGACCTGCTCTCTGACACTGCATGGAATCCGTCGGTGTGGTTGACCAGATGCTCCAGAAGGGACCGCCAGTCGGGAGCTGAGAACTGAGGGTTGTTCTGTCTCCTGAAGGCGGCATCGTCCTCGCTGATCTGAGGCACCCGCGCAGACGCCACGGCCCGTTGGTCTTCCTTTGAACTCCAGGCCGTCCAGGCGGCACGGCCAGGGTCGTATGCACCCTGTAGAGCGCAGAGGAAGGGATGGAAGGAGGGACCAACGACAGCAGGCACAAGGGTGATGTCGACAGCATGGTCGATCTCCATGGATTCGGTGAGACGCTCCCAGGCTGGGAGAAGCGGACGCGAACGGACGTAAGCACGTGCAGCAAGGAACGCCCTCTCTTTGTCGGGGAACTTTTTGAAGAGATCGGAGGAGAGAAGAAGGTGACCATCAGGTAGAGCCGCCTGTTGACCCAACAGGCCCTCGAACCCTCCTGAGGCCACAGCGAATTGCTGGTACAGTCTTTTGGACCCGCATGTATCCTCCTGCCATTGCTTCTCTGCAGAGTGAAGGGCGGCAGTGGATTGACGATCGAGAAGAAGACGGCGAACCAGAAGAACGATCCCGTCAGACGAGGCTGCAAAGGGAAGGGGGGCAGGCCACTGGACAAACTCAGTCTGCTCACTTCTGTGGAGCCGTCTGGCCGGGCAGAGAGAGAGAATGCCCCTCAGTTGCAGTGCCGTCTCTGCGTCCAACGGTGCGTCGACCCACGCGAGGGGTCGCTCTAGGAGGTTGGTACACCTGGCCACTCCCGATAGGCCCCCTGTGGAAGAACCCTCCGTGGTCTCCACACCCGCCCCCTGTGTGCCCACAGAAAAGAATGGGTCTGGAAGGACATGAGAAGTCGCCTTGTGCAACTTGGCGAGAAACATGCACGCATGGGCGCTCTTTGGCTGTATCTCTTTGAGTCTCTCTGAGATATCAAAGTGGAAATAGGAATGTGCCCCGAGGGCTTTCTCCTTGTGGAGAACCAAAACAGTCTGCAAGCAGAAAGCAAAAGAAGTGCACAAACAGTGAGCGAGATGGCCAACTCAGAATGGCGGTAATGATGTGAGAAGCGGTGTTGATTGCTTGATTGATTGATTGATTGACTGATTGATTGATTGATTGCCTGATTGATTGATTGACTGATTGATTGACTGATTGACTGATTGATTGACTGATTGACTGATTGATTGACTGATTGATTGACTGATTGATTGATTGATTGACTGATTGATTGATTGACTGATTGATTGACTGATTGATTGACTGATTGATTGACTGATTGATTGATTGATTGACTGATTGACTGATTGATTGACTGATTGATTGACTGATTGATTGACTGATTGATTGATTGATTGGTTGATTGATTGACTGATTGATTGACTGATTGATTGATTGATTGACTGATTGATTGACTGATTGATTGACTGATTGATTGACTGATTGATTGATTGATTGACTGATTGATTGACTGATTGATTGATTGACTGATCAATTGATTGATTGACTGATTGATTGACTGATTGATTGACTGATTGCTTGACTGATTGCTTGACTGATTGATTGACTGATTGATTGACTGATTGATTGATTGATTGACTGATTGATTGACTGATTGACTGATTGATTGACTGATCGATTGATTGACTGATTGATTGACTGATTGATTGATTGATTGACTGATTGATTGACTGATTGATTGACTGATTGATTGATTGATTGACTGATTGATTGACTGATTGACTGATTGATTGACTGATCGATTGATTGACTGATTGATTGACTGATTGATTGATTGATTGACTGATTGATTGACTGATTGATTGACTGATTGATTGATTGATTGACTGATTGACTGATTGATTGACTGATTGATTGACTGATTGATTGACTGATTGATTGATTGATTGACTGATTGATTGACTGATTGATTGATTGATTGATTGGTTCTGTTGGACCCTCGGTGTCCGCGTGACAGAAGAGCTTCTGCCTACCCAAGAGGTCAGTCAAATTTTTGATCTCTCTCTCATCCCGTTGAAAGGAAGGAAGCCCCTCAGACATTCATTGGACACCCTCTCTCTCTCTCTCTTCTCTCTCTCTCTCTCTCTCCTCTCTCTCTCTCTCTCTCTCTCTCTCTTCTCTCTTCTCTCTCTCTTCTCTCTCTCCTCTCTCTCTCCTCTCTCTTCTCTCTCTCTTCTCTCTCTTCTCTCTCTCTTCTCTCTCTCTCT
>JAHBMJ010000296.1:33570-51117 GCA_018398765.1 Chromera velia | reverse complement strand
ACACACACATACACACACATACACACACACACACACACATACACACACACACACACACACACACACACACATACACACACATACACACACATACACACACACACACACACATACACACACACACACACACACACACACACACATACACACACATACACACACACACACACACATACACACACACACACACACACACACACACACATACACACACACACACACACACACACACACACATACACACACACACACACACACACACACACACATACACACACACACACACACACACACACACACACACACACACACACACACACACACACACACACACACACACACACACACACACACACACACAGAGAGAGAGAGAGAGAGAGAGAGAGAGAACGGATTGGGCCCGGTGAGAAGCCAAAGAAAAAGTGAGAGATGACGAGGAGATTCGTACGGCTTCCAGAGATGCAATGCAGAGGTATCAAAAGAAAGACAGCACATCAAATTGACGACAAAACGCACCAATGGGTCCTCGATGTCGTCGTAGTTTCTTGAAAAAATTCCCTTCAGACCAACAGACATCTTGGCTCCCATTGCTGCCTCTTTTAAAGTTACCGGAACCACCACTTCGCTTTCCCCGTCTTCCCTTTCTTGCAACCTCAACCTTCTGTGGTGTACAAATACAGAGTCTCGAGAAGATTTGGGGGGAAGATTTGGGGAGTGTTCGTTGCCCTTCAGGTGTCGTGACAGTTCATTCTCTATGGCATCTGCTGCAATTGAAACTTTCCTCTTTCTCTCACCCTTTTTCTTCTTTTTCTTTTTCTTCTTCTTCGTATCTTTCAGTTCATCTAAGTCCGAGTCACTATCGTCCAATCGGGCAGGATGGACCGGAGGCTCCAAGATTTTTCCCTTCGCCTTCTTTAATCTTGCTGCCTCTTCCTGTTGCTGTTTTTGCTCTTCTGCCTTTTGGGTTTCTTCCCTCTCTATCCTCTTCCTGTCGTCCTCCTCCAACAATTGAAGCAGGGGAAAGATCAAGTGCCCGGCCCTCTTCAGGTTGAAGGAAAAGAAGTCAGACAGAGTCTGGGGAGGAATCAGGGAGGCTCGAAAGGTCAGCTCCTCAGCGAGGGTAGCGAAAACAGGGGCAGGTATTCCAGCAGCGTCCAAAAGAGCGCACTGCATGCAGCCAACGATCGAAGCAAAACGATCAGCAGAAGATTGAAAATGAGTCAGCTGGAAACAGATTTGAAATTTGGTCAAAATTCTGATTCACGAAAAAAGAAAGAAGGGCAACCGACCCGAGAGAGGCGTCCTGGCGAGGAATGGGGATTTCTGGGGGGGGGGGGAAAGGTGGGCAAAGCAAAAAACTGAAATGCCTTGTCAGAAAAAAGGGAAGCCGAAAGGAAGACCAAAGTGAGCGCCCACATACAGATGTTTTGATACAAGCTACTGCACTTATGCCCACACCGGTACATAAACGCGTACAGGAATTCTGTGTGGAGCTGCAGTCCAACTACGACACTTCATTCATTCAGGCATGCAGACGTACATGCTTCAGCCAGAAAGGATGGGCAATGACGGAAAGGAGAAGCTCCAAGAATGCGAGACGATCCACAACCTGCATCCATACAAAGATATGAATCGATGAATGGACAGGACTCATTCACTCAAAACCTTCGTATCAATCTGTCTTCTTGAGTCAGTGCATGAGGCAGCCAGCGAGAAAGTCAATCCGGAGAATGTCAATACGAAGTGCCTCCACTGGAGCGCACCTGAATTCACATATTACATCGACGAAATATGAAGACAGCAGAAAGTGAGTAAAGAGTAGAACGACCCACCTGTACATGTCTCACATAGACTTCCTTCTCTGGCCACCTCCTTGTCGTTCTCCTCGCCATCCTATTGAACATCCTCCCTGCCCACAAGAGCACTTCCAGAAAGTCCATCAATTTTACAGAAGAATCACCACCAGACGATAGAGCTGCTCGGGCTTCTAGCCGTCTCTGTTGAGAGAGCGGCGTCTGTTTGTGGGTCTGGTCCCTGTGGCTGCTTGAAGGCCCATTCCGAGGAAATAAATCCACACCCCGAGGCCGACTAGTCACAGAACCCCCCTCCAACGCCCCACTAGCAGTCACTTTCCTCCCCCCCCGACGAGGCCCCTGCCCCCCGTCCCCCCCCACACGAGACCTCTCTTGAGACCCCCCCGCTGCTGCTCTCTCATTAGGAGGGGTCACAAGGGCGTGCACGGATCTGTCTGCAAAGACTCCTGCGAGACCTTTCTGATCTCTCCTCCCCCCCCTTCTCTTCTCCGCCTCCCTCTTTCTCTGTTGTGCAGCGATGGCTGCCTCATATGAAGCGGACCCTCCCGAGGGGTCCAGCATCGGCAGTCCCAAATTCAAAAGAAAGCGGATGAAGGCAGGGCGGACGACCGTGTGGCCTTCCAACCAGCCTGCCACCCTGTTGTACTTGTCCACGGTCTTCCAGATCATCACCCTTTGTGCCTGTGTGAGTAAGGCCAACATGAGAGAACCGGAGGATCCCAACGGAGGGGGGTCTGGGCCTCTCATAACTTCCGCCAGGCTAAATCGTCTCTTCTGAATTGCCACTTCTGCCAGGACGATCTCTGGCGGTTTGCCTGCGATTTCGGAAGGGAGTTCTTCGACGACAAGCGGCAGGTTGTTGACTGTTTTCCTCTGTGCAGGCAAGGACTGTCTCTCTCTCTTGTAGGCCTCCGACTCCTCGGGTTTCTGTTCATTTAGAAGAGGGCAGGCAAAGGCCTCCAGGAGCAGGCCGCTCTTGGCTATCGACGGCAGGTTCTCACTCCACGAGGCAACACCCGCGAAGAACAGCTTTTGCTGGTGTTCCCTCACCGCTGCATGCAAACATATGCACAAAGATTACGTGCCAAACACTTCCTCTGCTTCTCACAAGGGAGATAAAAGGGGCAACTTTCATGCACCAGTGCATCGATACATGCAAATTGAGGACGCATGCAAAAAATGGACTGCGACTATATATCCATCGACCTCTGTAAGAACGCAGAGAAGAAACTGAGATGCATAGGGACGGACGCAAAAGTACCAGAGTAGACCGCCGCTTCAAGGAACGCATCAAAATCCTTGAGGGCAGTGTGTGTAGACTGGCTGACCTTGGTCGTAGAGCGGCTTTTTCTGGTAGAGTGCGGAGAGGATTTTTCGTTGCCTTCTCTGAAGATCTTGGTCGAGTGCTCTTGCCTTCTCTGCATTGGTGTAGTTATCCTTTGAGTTCACACGGTAACCTGAAGATTTTCTGGGAAAAGAAGCTGTGTGCTGCGGCAGGGGCTCGAAGAATCGGTGCCAAAGAACGGGAACAATCGAGGGCGACGCCAGCTTTTGGTGGCCCTGTGCAGTGAAGGCAGAGGAAAAGGTGTCCAACTGATTGATCTTAAGCGCATCTTCTGAGAATCTGAAGACAGGAGCACTGGGAGTATCAAAGTCCATGAGGGGAATCGGTGGATCTTCATCGTTGTCCTCCTCTGGGTCCCCTCTTTGAACGGGAATGATCGGGATCTTGTTGCTGATCATCTTGTTCTCTCTCTCAGGACTGCATGCAAAACATGAACCCGTGGGTATTTGCTCTGCAGTCGTTCGGCCATGCAGTGTGAGTAACGCAGGATGTAAGTAGGAGAAGAAACCGGAACCTTTGAGACCGGTCAATTGACAATTCTCTCGAAGTGTGACGACAGATTGATCGGTTCATTGCAATGATGTCGTTTTAGCTGTATCGGTTAAATTTGAAATTTAATTAGGACGTCGCACATGCACTTCGGTCGCATTGTTCTATAGTGGGTGAGTGCCTCAATGCGAGCTCTGTACGAGGCGGTTGTAGCCAAGCGACAAGTGACCGGACTTCAAGATGCGTTTTTTTCTTTGAATTTCATGTCTGGGGCCTCCTTTGAATTTCATGTCTGGGGCCTCTTACCTCCATCCGAGCCGATCGAGAATTTAAAATGGAGAGAGAAAATATTATATATATGCAGTTTTCGCGCGCAAGGTGCGCCGCATTGCACTTTGAATTCAGCTTTTGTCAACGCGTCGCGGAGGACCATGCACAGATTTTGAGGTGCATGGCCGTCTCCCGTGAGGCATTGAGCTCACTGCTTCCACCTACCTTTTCAGGATTGACGGCCTGTCAGCCACATTCTTTTCACACAGGTTGCTCGGCGGTTTGCTTGCAATATTCAATTTTTATGGACCGGGGGCGTTTGCAGACTTCAAAATGTGTCGGTCACTAAGCGTTCTTCTCTCTGTCTGTCTTCTTCTGAAGGCGTCAGAGGCTTTCCTGGTGCGGGTACAGAGGGCGGTACAGGGCCCCGCACTTCGGAGAGCGGTTCGTCTCTCTGCGTTGCCTGTCGATGATGCGGATGCACAAGTTTCAGCTCTTTCACGTCGTGAGGAGATGAGAAGAGCCTCGAGGGGGGCGGCCCTTCTCCTTACTGCTTTGGTGACTGGCACAGCCGGGGTCCGAGATGCACGGGCAGACGCTCTCAGTTTGATAGAGAAGAAACGTTCTTACTTTCGTTATGCGCCCAAATTCGAGAAGGGGCGCGATAAGATGGTCTTCGAGGTAAAGCCGGCAATCGACAAGGAAGACTGGGCAGGTGTGATGAAGTTCTTCACCCCTGTAAAGAAGGGACGGACGTACGAATTTGATTTGCTCGATCAGCCTCTGACACTTTTCATCTCCACGATTCCAAGAGCAGATAACAAGAAGACGATGGAGAAGGCGCTGGAAGAGATGGAGGCACAGTTGGAGATTATCAAGGTGGCAGCGGGGGGTAAGGCTGCAGAGAAGGAGTCGGATGGTGGGTTCTTTGGTTTCTTGGGAGGAGGGAGCAAGAAGGAGGAAGACAAGAGGCCTCCAAAGGCGAGGGCCCTGGATGCATACAAGAAGTGGGTAGATGCATATAACACGTATGCAGAGGCAGCAACTGCCGGTCAGATTTCTGAAGTGCCTCCGATTCTTGATATCCCTGATGACATGAGCAAATACCAGAAGGCGATGGAGGTGCCTGATAATTCATTTTAAAGAAAAAACAGAGTCGATATACTCTTGGGTGAATGAATGTCATGCATGTGTGTGGCTAATTGCCCACTCCTCTTTTTATTTCTGCCGTTTTCTGTGGTCGAGGGTTCGATCACGTCAGCCGTTTACTTCCTTCCTCCCCTCTTTGTGTCGGGAAGGAAGATTGGGAGACGGGAGGGCGCGGTGGGAACATGGTACAGTTCCTTCCTTCCTTGCCTCATCTTCAGTCATCTTTTTCTTTCTTTACTCTGCAAGATTTTCTTGTGGGCACACCGCTTTCCGTCTGAAGAAGCGTCGCTTCTTTCTTCCACCTCTCCCATTGCTCGAACGTCCGCTGGTCCGTTGGGTTGGTTGGTGGATTGGTCGGTTGGTTGGGAGATGGGTCGTTCTTATTAGTTGAATCAGTCGGTTGAATTTGAATTTGGGGGAAAGGAACAAGGGGGAAAGGAAAAGGAGGTGCCGATAAGACGGTGTCCCTCAATGAATTGGTTGAAGGCAAAGACTAAAGACGTCTGTCACAGCTCTCTTGCTAACAGCAGAATAAAAGAAGGCAAAGGGTACAGAGAGGGCGCAACAAACCAACAGAGTAGAGGGACACTTGTCTGTGAAGGGGAGAATGCGAATTAGTAGGGAGGGTGACAGGGTGAAACATGAAGGTGGTGGGTGGGGAAGGGGTATTTCCGCAAAGTCTTTGCGTTTCGCAAATGAGTAGTAGAACAACAACTGACTCGATCCTTCAAGGGCCTTTCTTTCTGTTCATCGGACAGTCTCTATCGTTGAGTGTTGTTCCATCAAACAAACACCCTCTCTGTTCAGAAAACGATGAGGAAATGAAGCGGGAAAGATTCGGCTGTCTCGCGCAGCATACATTCACTCCCCCACAACGCATTGTAAACAGAAGCACAGCAACAAAAGAAACCGTGACGTGCATCAATTCAAGTATGCACACACCCATACACATACACACACACACGCACACACACACACACACACACACACACACACACACACACACACAGATACACACACCTACACACAAACACACACAGACACACACACACACACACACACACACAGAGAGAGAGAGAGAGAGAGAGAGAGAGGGAGAGAGAGAAGGACAGATGTAAAGAAAGCTAGAAAGAAGGAGGAAGTTTGAGAGGTGGGGCGCAGATGGCTGCGAAAAAAAAGCATGTGAGCGGGCCTAGGAGCGGGCTAAAAGCGGCTTTTAAAAAACGATTGGCAAAACAAACTTAACAGAAAAGACATACAAAAAAAACTCAAACTAAATGAAACTGCTATTAAAGTATATACTAGCTTAGATCGAAGGGAAGCATCAAACAGTATGATTCAGACTAATCCGTTATGTATCTTCATAAACTCTTTAAGCCAACGTACCAGCTTGATATAGTTTGAATCTATTGTTTGATTAAGATTGACATATGTTGTCACATATCTAATTAAAAAGGGTTAGAAAAGCTATATTGACGGTGCAAGTCGAGGCCCGGTAGTGGACCGCGGGGCAACCCGGAACATAAATCCTGTTGTGTACTATAATGATGATGCTAAACAGATATAAAGACTGTATAGAGGTGCACCTGGGGCTCGGCCGTCATTCAGAGTCCATGCAAGGACTGTTAGATAGAGGAATAGAACGAAAGCCAGACAAAGTACGACACTCTTATCGATTGATCGATCGAACGTATTGGACGAAGCGGATGAATGCAATAGGTCGAGGACGAATGAGGTAAACGCCCGGCGCGGCCCCGGATATGAATCCTGGCCCGGCAAAGCGAGAATGTAGACCACGTGCGTGTTCCACAACCACGGTAGCACGCAACAAATCCTATCCTATCCTATATTCATGTAAATGAAGTTTAAAACTAATTAATAATTCAATAAATTAATAAAAAAATCAATGAATTAATAAGTACTAAATTATTTTTTAAAAGAAAAATAAGTTAGTAGCCAAACTTGCAACTGAATTAGAATCTATCATTTTTACCTAGATTTTTACTATCGGCGTAATGACGACGGCGTTGCATGTTCAACTTGTGACCTGCCAAACGCTAGATCGACGCCTTTCAACTAGCCTTGCAAAGCCTAATCGCAATATAGCGTATCATGAATTGAATCAATTGATTATAAATTTTAAATTAAAAGCTATGTTTTTATTTGTTTTTTCAAATAAATTTGTAAGACAAAACTTTAATATCGATCATAAAATACATTAATTAACACAATCAAATTGAATAATTTAAATTGAATATGCAGTGACAACAAACAGGCTAACTTAAACTTTAAGTGCAGTGGTTTAACTGTAATGATGGCAGGAGGTCCACAAAGGTCTCTTATAAAGTTTTTAACCTGAAGACCGCATATTACTGGTGCTAATGTCCTAGCTAATGTCTAGGCTAATGTGCCTTGTGCACAAGATTTTCGGTGATGCCTTTGGCGTTAGCAGCGATACGAGCAAACTGTGTAGCTGCAACAGCAAGATCAAGCTTTCGATCCTATGTCTCCACCAGCCCTAGCACCAGCTACAAAAGCTTGGCCCCCAGCATGGATTTTTTCATCCAAGGGGGGAGGGGTAGTCGATCCGGGGACTGGATCGAGTATTCGTAATGAGGGGGCTCAGCATTTCCCCATAACAGCTCCTTGGGTATCACGCAATGCCCCCACCACACCTCAAAAAACAAAATTTCCCCAGTGAAAACACCGCCTCCTTCGCATGAATTGCCGGGGAGAAGTCCTCCGGCTACCCCGTCATCCACCTCTCGTAGGCGATGTACCTAGGTGTCTCCCGCCAGACGTTCGTGCCCCCTAAGCCATCGTACAAAAGGATGGACAGCCTGAAGTCCAGGAACTTCATCATAGGCGTGCCCCCCTCCTCCCCCTTCACCAAGTTTCCTGGCTTGACATCCATGTGCCACATCCCTTTGGCAGCCAGGATGCTCAAGGTGCTCAAAGAGTCTGCCACCAAGCGACTTACTCGCTCAATGTTCTCCTCGACCCTCTTCCGAGCAGCAGGACACGAGTAGGCCTCTGCAAGCCCATGTCCCTCTGGACTGTTGTCAGAGGGCGCCAAAGACCGATCCAGGGCATAGAGGGAAGAGAGGGGGTCGTTGGAGAGGATCACTTCCTCCAAGTTTCTCCACTCCGCAAACTCCATCAGGGCCCCCCACGCCGTCTCCTTCTTCCCCCACAGAAAGGAGAGCACCGCATCTGGCAGCCTCCCTGCCATACGGAGGTCCTCAGGCTTGATTGCCCCCAAGAACGTGGGAATTCTTCCCTTAGGAAGAGAGGGACCGCAAACCTCTCACAGCCTATGCAGAATTCGGGCCTCTGTTTGGGCCTTTTTGCCGAATTTGCCCGCAAACCTCCTCCCCTCTCGGCCCTCGTGTCACCATCGTGACTTCCACAACACACCCCTCCGAGCCCTTGCCCGACACACGGGGATCAGTCCAGATGTCAAGGGGGCGTGAAGGATCGATCCTCTGCCGGACTGCCATCCGAGCTCAGAGGTTGATCCTTTTCCCCCCAAAGACAGACACAGCAAGCAATAGCATCCCAGCCATATGAGACTGGGCGTCGGTCTTTCCTGTCTGAAGGAAAACGTTCTGCTTTTTGAGGACCTCTGCATTTAGAAACAGGGGAAAGTGAAAGGGAGAAAGGAGAACTCAGACAAGACGTACAAAAATACAGAAACAGATGAGCACACACAGATGGAAGCCAAAAGAGATCGAGTTCATGTCGATCGAGACTGCAGGCCACAAAGCAGATACAAAAAAAATAGCCACGAGAACGAAAGAGAGAAAAATGGTCCAGCCATACGTGCTACCAACTCCTCCGACTGTCGAAACCTATTCTGCGGTCTTGCCTGTACATTCCCTATGTTCTCAAATCCCCAGCATTCCCGCCCCCGAATTCCCCATTCATCCTCACTCTCTCTCTCACCTTCACACTTCTCTGCAGGTACTCTCTAGCGACTTCGTCCAACTTCCTCCTTTCAACCCTCTCTCAGACTTTCGCAGTCACAATTCAAAAAGCACTCTTTTCAGAGTGACGCCCCCACGAAAAACCATGCATCCGCTTTCTTCCCCAATTTCCCCAACACGCACTCATCGATCGTACTTCTCTACCATATCAAAACCACCTTTCTTTTCACCACCTGTCGGCTCAACCGATCGAAGTCGCCCCAGAAGGTACAGAAGATTCCGGGAATCACGGTAGAGCCCTAAGGTAGAGCCGTGCAGACAGATGAAGTGTCAAAAAAAGGAATACTAAGAGATGCGAACGACAAACATGAATGGAGAAGACAAAGTCCATCCAGAAGCTGGTGCTCACTGTTAACTGACAGTGTGCATGCCTTCAAGGCAGCAAATATTCCGCGGACGCTGCAGTACCTTACCTTCGGAAACAGTGAACGGGGTTTTCGGGTCTATGCCGTGGTCAAAGAGACCAGTGACAGAGCATACTTATATTTATATAACCCGAAAACCCCGTTCACTGCGGTTAATTTAGCCGTAGAAAGGTGTTCCGTCAAGGAGTAGTCCTTGTTCTTCTGTATGAAACCGTTTTGAAGCTTCTTTTACCCTTTTCCCATAGATACAACACGAGTCGTTCCAGTCACCCCTGTTATTCCTCCCCAGCTCTTTAAGTATTCCAAAGTAGAGGACTGGTTGCAAGATGTCCGCTTCTGGGCAGAAGACACAGCAAGTCTTGATACCCTGAAAGGTATATACACGACCCTAAGGAATGCCGCTCTGGGGAACAATGCCGTGAGAGATCGGTTGTTGGAGATTCACAAAAGTAACCCAGTCCCTACCATCTCCGCCATCAATGCCAAAGACGAAGCAAAAGCCTTGAAGTATGATGAAGACCTCCGACAGTGGGTGACCCAGACCCTCATCCCTGAGATGCGAAGCCGTGAAGGGGTGAGAGAAACAGAAGAAAAGGACAGGGTGATGATGGGAATCTTGTGGTTCCCCTCTCTTGCAAACAGAGGATACTCGATCTTCTCCAACATGATGCTGTTCTCACAGCTCCTCGAATTTGCCTCCCGCGTCCAGCTCCCAGCATTGCCAGATCCCCTGCTCGCATCCCTCTTCATGAAAACAGTCACCCCGGCCAATACCACTTGGCTGACAAACGAGACGGTTACTGGAGCGAACAACAGGAAGTTTCCCGCCATATCTACGTGGCCCCGTCTCAAACAGTTCCTGTCTGATTGGCTCAATCATTTGCCCGCGAGAGATCCAAATCGTGACACTTCCCGCACTCTCACAGTCGAAGTCTATCTCCAGTTTATCAACGCACTGCAAGTTGAGGTCAAAAAAGTTCCGATCAAAGCAGTGGTGGGAGGCACTGGCAACGTGGGGAAAGAAAAGCCCAAGCCATCTGGTTCAGACAACAGTGGAGGGGGAGGGAATGAAGTGGCCAAGAAATTCAAACTGAAGAAGAAGTCGTGGGCGAGGGTAGAAGAAGCGTTGAAGAAGGTGCCGTACCAGAAGAACTGGCAGCCTCGATCAGCAAGCAACGGACACGTTCAGAACGTGGTCAGCTGACGTCTCCGGGCTGGGATACTATCCTCAATTATTTCTGTTTGCGTTTTGTCTGTCTGATTTTGTGTGTTCGTGTTTTGAATTCATGTGCAGGGCGATTCGCGCCGTCCGCCGCAAAAAGGGTCCGGTGGACGAGACGGCCAAACGCGCGGGAATTTTTAAGCTAGATTATCCGAGCTGCTCACTGAGTTTGAAGCCTCTGATGACGATACAGAAGGCGCTGTGCACTCCGCCCAGCGTGCCTGTACTGACCCCGTTAGCACTCCCATTACACCAGAGCTGTTGGAGCAGCTTGAGTCTTTCTCCTCGCACGAGCTTGATGCGTTTGCGGAGGCGTTGAACGTAAAGCTCGCAGAGCAAGTCGTTTCCCAGGACGGTGCTAGTTCTAGTTCCTAAACAGCCCGTGCCTGTCGTCTCGTGTCCACAGCAGCAGCCGAAGACTTCGCCGACCTATCATTCCTCTCCAGTGAGGATCGCTTCGTTGTGGAAGAGATCTTCGCTGCGTTCAAAGGTACGGACATCGAACAGTATTATGCTGACTCCGATTCTCTTGGGTTTCACCCCGACACTGTGTTTCCCTCTCTTCTTTCGCAGGCAGATGGCGCCGTCTTCTGTGTGGGAGAGGGGGGGGATGAGGAGTTCTTCGATTGTGAGGAGACGGATGAGTTTTTCGATTGTGTGTCTGGCAACACGGAAGACTGCCGGGCTGCCGATTTTGAGGGGGAAGGGTTGATTGCAGAGAAGGCCCGCAGCTCTCGGCCTCAACTGCGTGTCAACCTCGACTCCCAGTGCTCTTTCACTCTCTGTTTTCGTGGTGCGGTCCAGGGAAGGATCGTCCGCGAGTGGCCTTGCGTCTCTCGCTACCGGGAGGTGTGGGGGCAGAGAGCGATTGCGCAGACGACCACTCGCGGGATTGTTCGTTTTCACTTCCGTATTCCTGACGGCCGTATCAAGGGGGTTCTTCTGTTGTGCAACCTCTTGGACGATGAGAGCGTTGGGTGTCTCGTGCACTGCCCCGAGTTGTCAAGGTTCGACGGGACCGCGACTCTTCGGGATGCGCACGGAAACCTTGTGCGGATTTCCCTAGACCCCTCACCCGACTCACCCACGTACCCCTTCTATGCCTCGGCGCTTGGCGACAGGGACGAGGTGGCCTCCACCGGGCTTGATGAGTGCGAGCACAAGTCTTTGTTGGCCCTAGTAACCTCCACTCTGGGGTGCCATGGGAAGGAGAAGGAGGGGGGCTCCACCACTACTATTCGAGTGCCTACTAAATAGGAATTTCGGTCTCTTTCTCTCTCTTCCTCTTTTCCTTCTGATCTTCCCCCTGATGTGCTTTATCGTGTTTTGCGTCAACACATTCGGTTTGGGCATGCATCAGAGGAGAGGCTGGTGAAGAGTTGGAAAAAAAATTTGAAGCAGTTTCAACATTGTCTGTCTGTTCCCCGCCGTTTGCTGCAAGCTTCTTTGTTCTGGTGTCTGTCATGTAAAGTAGTGAATGCAACTTCTCCTTCTCTTCCGCTTTGCTCTTCTGGCTCTTCTTGGCTGTCCGAAGTTCAGATGGATATTTTGGAAGTCAGGCAGTGGGACGACGAGTTGGGGGAGAAGGTGCGTGCGTTTGGAATTCACTATATTCTTATGATGGTTGACAGACACACACACATGACACTTGCTCGTGCGCTGAAGAAGAAATCAGATGCTCTTTTTGCTGTTGTTGAGTGGATTCAGACTTATGGAGTGCCCGCTGTCCTTCGTGCAGACAATGCAGGTGAATTGTCTGCAGGGAAAGTTGCTGCCTTGTTGGCAGAGAAAAGATGTTGTATTCTGCCGGGTGTTCCGCGTACTTCTCTCTCTCAGGGAATTGTTGAGCGATTCAATCGAACTGCGCGTGCTTTGGTGCGCCATCTTGTGCACACCTTCCGCTTTCCTCTTGCTTGGTTTCCTGCGCTCTTTTGTGCTGCTGAGTGGTCGTATAATCGCACGTCTGATGAGCAAGGGAAGTCTCCTCTTATGTGTGCCTTCGGTCGCGCACCTGATATTCGTTACATGCCAGCTGACTCTCTTGTGTTTGTTCCACAGGATGTGCAGAAGACTCTGCGTCCCCCCGGAAAGATTGGTTTCTTCTTTTTTGCTGCTTCTTCGCATGAGTGGCAGCTGGCAGAATGGAACTCTGCCAAACGGCAGTGGGACAGGGTGGTGAGACGTCATCCTGATCCAAGAGGGCCTGCGTGCACTCACCCAACGCCGGGGGTTCTTCTGAGGTCTGGACTGGTGGAGTTTTTGGGAGAGTGGGTGTTGGATGGGCTTGTATGCCCGACAATGAAGCAATGCGTGTCGTAAGATGACACGACTGGGGAGGGGGGTAAATCTTCTTCTGTGATTCTTTCTGAACCACCTTCTTTTCCTTCTTCTGTTTCTTTATCTTCTTCTTCTGATTCTTCTCTTTCTTTTGTTTCTCCAAGTCGTCCTTCTTCTCGAACTGACTTCTTTTTGTACGGCGAGCCTGTTGCCGAGCAGCCGAGACGTTCTTCTCGCTTCCAGGCCGGGAGGGGGAATGAAAGGGGGAAAGGAGACGGGGGGGAAAAGGGAGAGGAAGAATGGCCAGTGCCTGATGATGTTGATTTTGTGCCGGAAGGAACAGACCCCTCGAGTTTCTGTGGCCGCTGTCTTGTTTCCGGCCACCATGCATCTGCGTGTGCTGTTTCCATCGAAGGGGTGGGAGCTAAGCCAGCAGACCCACAGGCTTCGCTTGATCACACAGGCCGTACGCAGATTCCTGTGTCCATGTCTGATCCTGCGGTGAAGGAAGGAAAGTTTGAACAGGCAATGGAGAATGAAGTGTACAAGTTTTCTTCTTATGATGTTTTTGGAGAAATGATTTCGCAGTCTCTTGCGCTGTTGTTCTGTTTTGTAAGTGGGTGTTCACGTGGAAACTGAAAGACGGGAAACGAGTGCCGAAAGCTCGACTCGTTTGTGCTGGGCATTCTGAACGAGACACTCGTGAGTGTGAGACATACAGCGGTACCCCTGATGCCTCTCTTTTTCGTCTCCTTTTTGTTTTCACTCTTGTCAGTCGTTTTACTATCGCAATCACTGATGTTCGAAATGCTTTCTTGTAGTGCCCGATTATAGGTTCTGCTGCCTCTGTTTTTGTTTGTCTGCCTCCTCTTTTTCCGAAAAAGAGCTTCGGTCTCCAGCCAGAGGGGGTGTATTTGCTAAAGAAAGCAATGTACGGACTTAAAAATGCGCCGAGAATGTTCACTTCTTGGCTGAAGACGAAGCTGCAGGCTCTTTTCTTCTTTGAGATTGCAGAGTCTATTCTTGTCCGCCTTTCTTCTCGCGTCCCTCCTTCTCCTCAGGTAGAAGAAGTCATCACTGACGTGAAGGTGATGCCTGTTGAGAGCGCAATGCAAATGCATGTCGATGATTTGATTTGTTTTGCCAGAGATGCCAGAAAGACATTGAAGGAAGTGACTGAGGCAGTTGAGTCAGATGAGGTGGGTGAGGTGACAGACAGGCCAGTGAAATGTGTAGGAATGGAGTTGTCGTATGACAGGGAAAGGGGGGAGATTAGACAGAGTCAGAGGTCGTATTTCAATCCAGAGAAGATCCCTCCAGGAAAGAAAGGTTCGAAAAGTCTAGATAAAACAGACTTTGCTCAGCCGCAGCCAGAGGAGATAGACATGAAGTACGAGGCTCTCTATCGTGCTCTTTTGGGCATGCTTGGCTGGATGACGAGAACGAGGTGGGATCTTGCGTTTGTATTTTCTCAGCTTGCTAGATGGTCTTCCTGTCCCTCTGTTCGCGTCTTTCGGACTCTGTGCACTGTGTTGCGGACTGCTGTTACAGAAGCGAGGGATTTGCTTTTTCATGCAGTCAGAAATCCAGAAATGCGCTTGTGGGTAGATGCAGCATACGATGATCGAGTGTGTGAATCGCGAAGTGGTTTCATTATTCAGCTTGCAGATCGTTCGTGGGACTTTTCAGTCAGATGGAACATGCTTGATTGGGCTTCTCACAGAGAGAAGCGGCTAGTTCGTTCGACTGCAGGAGCCGAACTATTGGCTCTTGTTCATGGTATCGTTCGTGTTCCTTTTCTGTTGCGAAATGCTCGTCTCCTCTTTTCAAATGTGCCCCTCAGAATCATGACTGATTCAGCTGCTTTGGTGGATCAGTTGAAGAGTAGAAAGTGTCAGAAGGAGCCTACCTTGCAGGGAAGACTCAATTTCGTGCTTCAAGAAATTCGCCTTCTCAAGGCAACGTTCGGGCACGTTGAGGGGGAGAGGCAGCTTGCTGATTGCCTAACTAAGTGGCGCCATCCGTCAATTGCGTGGCCATGTGATCCTTGAGAAAGCTCAGGGGGGGAGTCGCTTGGTGTAAAGCATGATTAAAGTGAGCCTAGAGTTTGAGGCGAGCGGCATGATTGACTATGGATTTATTCATGCATATATATAGAAATGTAGGAAATGGCTCGGTCCTAATGAGCGTCTAAGAACGAACTGATGCGTGGTTGAATGTGATTTGAGTCCATACTTATGTATGCTCTGTCACTGGTCTCTTTGACCACGGCATAGACCCGAAAACCCCGTTCACTGCGAATCATGCTTTACACCAAGCGACTGAAACCTCCAGAGCGTGCCCTGCCCCGGCAGTGCTGTCCTGCAACAGGGCTACTGGCAGTATGGCCCTGCTCTGGAGTATGACCCTGCAAATTATTGTGAAGCAGGGGATAGACGAAGAGAGTTCTACACCGAAAGGGTCTGAGGGGGCAACACAAACGCAAAACCGTTGGCCTCAACCCTCGCTCCTTCGCGCAAGTCCTTTCCGTTCCCCTTCTTATTTGAAAGAGGTACATCCTCTCCCGTCTCTTTTTCTCGCCAGTTATCACTGGAAGCGCAGGAAATTCAAAAGACACCCGACGAAAGAGAGAGGACGCGACACTATGAAGGGACATGCGCTGTGAGTACACCGAAACCTAAAGAAAGGAAAAGAGGTGTTAAGCTGCAGCAAAAAGAAAAATACGACTGTCATCTTTCTGACACGCAGATTGTGAGCTTGAGAAAAGCGAGGTGGCAGGAGTGTCTCAAAAAAGCAGAGCTGCTCAACAAAAACAATAAATGGTTCGGAGGCACTCTGAGGAAGACTCACCGTGGCGACGTCTCCTTTTAGTTTTCGGGGTGGGGTGTGCGCAGCTGCACAAAAGGCGCGTGCAGGAAAGCACCGGAGTTAGCTCAAGGCGAAGAAACAAGAGGGAGCAGGCGCGCTTGCTCCTTTCATATCATTGTTCTTTCTGTCTGTGCCCCTCTCTCTCTCTCTCTCTTTCTGCAAGTATGTGCGGATGTGTGTGGGTGTGTATGTTAGTCAGTCAGTCAGTCAGTTGGTCGGTCGGTCCACCTGTATCAGTCTGTCGGTGCGTGGTTGTCTCTCTGGTGTTTTCTTTCTAAAATTCTCTCTTTCCTTCCGTATCGCTACCCGGTCTCTGACTCACCAGCCGCCGCGGGAGAAGTCACATCCGAGAAGATCTGAAAAAAGAAGCAGAAAAGGGGACAACATACATGCTTTCGTCTCTGCTTTTTTTGCACTCATTGACAGGAGGACAAACGCAACAAGGCCGAGCTGGTGGCTTTGCCTCTCAGGCAGCCGTGGTCGCCTTCCATGGATTTCTTTCTCCTTCCCTTTTGATGAAAAGAGTGTCATAAAAAATTCTGCAACGCGCTCGCACAAAGAGCGAGAGAGCGAGAAAGGTCAGCACAGAAAACCAAAGTTCCCCACATACCTACAGGTACTGACAGAGTCGTTTCTTGCTATCATCATAAATTTGGAATGAAGGCCTCACTGTACATGCAGCAAGACGTACAGCTGCATGGAAATTGAGAAGCAAGCAAACCACAGCTAGAGCACGGGTCTTGAGCACGTAAACAAGTAAACAGACGGACGAGCAGTGGGTTCACCACCGTTAAGGCACGTGAAGGGAGACAGTGCACATTTCTTTCCCCCCCTACAAGCTCGATTTTCGAACTGTCATGCAAAAAAGCAAAAGCATCGCAGATAGCATGGGAAGGAAAAGGTGGTGTCGGCCTACTGAGATCTCTCTTTCATTGCAAAGAAATAAAGACGATAGGAGAGCTCAGGAACAGCAAATGAGGCTGTCGATCGCTCAACGAGGGGCGGACATGGATGAAGCAGGTAAGGCAACTTTGATCACCCCAAGAAAGAAGGAAAGATTCGCAAGAGCAGCTGCCCTTGAAAATCATATGTGTGGGCTGACGTTTTAGTTGAAACGAATATTTCTGATGTCCACCAGTTTCCCCTTGCTCCTAAAGAACCTGATGTTCTCCTCATCATCCTTCTTTTCCTGTTCCCCCAGGTCCCTCAGCAAGCGACTTGCCCTCCTCTTCTGCGGTTTCAGCTGCGCTGGACTGAAGAGATTGGGGTCATGCTTCTCTGCCCACTCCAACCACTCCAGCTGGAGCCTGGGGTCTTCGAAGGAAGGCGGGATGTAGTCTCTTCTATTGTCGTGAGCATGCATTTGCCCCTTGGCTTTCGTCTGCTGCTGCTGCTTGGGCGTGATGGACTTCTTCGGGGTTGGGGAGGGTGTTCCACTCCTGAGCGACGCGATCCAGTGGCTGTCGTTTACATTAGTGCTCGATAGGGCCTTCAGGAGGGCGTAGACAGGCTTGGCCTGGTTGGAGGGAGGGAGGAAGCTCTGCGTCAAAACAGCTTGAGTAGAGGTCTGGCTACCTCTCTCCTGCTTTGCATCGAAGCTGTGCTGATGTTCTGGAGCTGCCTTGCTGACCTTTCTCGTTCCGTCGGTCGGTCTGGCCCTGTCTCTGTCTCCGTCTCTGTCCCTCCCTCTCTCTCGATTTCTGTCCCTGTCCCTCTCCGTCTTGCGCTCTCTCTCCATGTCTCCGATGGGACGGAGAATGAC